>JAZKJV010003090.1:600000-890033 GCA_037367405.1 Ottelia alismoides
GAGAAGTGATCTAATCTTGGTCCAAGTGTTGGACAGTGATCTGAATGTGATTCAGATGAAATGAGAAGATAGGATCCACGACCTTGATTTAATCAAGCATCTATGGGAGGTCACCAAGATCTAGATTTGAGATGTGATCTCGGTATCCAATTCACTATACGTGGAACAATACAATCACCATGTCCTTATCTCCAAGTATCCGTGGAGAAAGCGCATTATCCTTGAAATAGTTCATGGATAATTTCATTGTTGATATATGTATCCAAGCATTGAGAAAATGAATAATTAAATGTGATTTAATTATCATGAATAATATGAATTTGATTCATATTATAAGGAGAGATATCTTAGATAATTGAATGTCATTTAATTATCAAAGATCTGAATAATGTGAATGTGATTAATATTATTTAGGCACATGAGAATAGTGATCCAAGATGATTAAATGTGACTTAATTATCATGTATATGAATAATGTGGATAGCACTATCCATATTAATCATATATATTATAAATGGGATTTATGATATATATATAAGAGAGAGCTATTTATAATTTTTATTTGTTAATTAAATGTTGAAGTGAATTGGATTCACATTGGACAATAAATTGAAAATGTAATTTGCATGTTATTTTGGGTTGTGAATGTGATTCACAAATTTCCAATGGCATGATTTCAATGTTCACAAGATAAATTGGATTTATTTTTGTGAAATAATTTGCAATAAAAAGTTGTTGCAAAATATTGGAGATACACATGAGATGTGGATTCTCATGAAATTGAAAGGAGACACCTTGCCCTATGATGAGGGTGGACGGTCACCCTCTCCTTTTGGAATGTGTGGGTCGTCCCCCTTGTCCTTATGGAAGGAGGCTTTCCTCCTTCATGTTTCTCCAATGAAGATTGATTTGATATAAATCAAATTATGTACAATATATATTTGATTTTATTAAATTAATTATTGTTATAAATTTACAATAAAATCATGGCCATTAAAAGAAACACAGATCAATGTGAGCCATTGGATTTGTGTTGTCCATGGATTGAGATCCATGGATCCCAAAATATTACAAAAGGAGAGGCGCCCCTTGCTCTTCTTGGTTACAACATATAAGTTGTGAACAAAAGCTCTCTCTCTCTCTTTCTCTATACACGCCATCTCTCCCTCTCTCTCTTATGGTCATCCACCTTAAAGCCCTAGAGAGAGTCGCCATTGACGCAGCATCACCGTATGTTGCCAGATCATTCGCACGTGGATCTCGGTCTCCTTAGTTGCGCCTGGCTCGTGAAGAAGACGTAGGATCTCATGTGACGAGATCAGGAGATTCCTTTCTTGGATTATCAACATGGATTGCGAGAAGCATGTGTTTCATCAACATGCTTACAAGCGTCTCCACCGTCGGATCGGACTTGAGACAGGAGGTCTCTTTGTTTAGAGACTCGATCGCAGCCACGCTTCAAGAGGTAACCCTAATACTTGTTTGTGGTTTAGATGAAATGATCCAAGAAGGGTTCTTGGATCATGTGGTTTCATCGCATGAATTTTTTAAATTTTGTTGCCTCGAGCAAGAGTGCGACTAGTCGCTTATTATCACATACGATGTGATCCTCACTCTTCCGTGATGCGCTTAAGGATCTCACCATATACTTCACTCCATAAGACATCACAAGAGTTGGACGAATGCCAATATGGTAAATCATTGATTGTCACTCTTTATTATTTTATTTTGGGATTTTTACCTGACAGACCCTATAATCTTTTGCAATTACCTCCACGACCTTTGAAACATCATAATTCCTCCCCCGATCCCATAAACTTGCTAACCCTTACCCTACAGACCATGGGGTTAACCCCCATTCATTTATCCGTTAAAAGTAACCAGATTCGATTATGTTCTTTTATATTATACCCATTTTGTTTATTAAATTTAAAATGAGTACCACTCCATCCAAGAGGAGCTGACCCCCCATGCGCCGCCCCTCGCCAGCACCAAGCTTTGCGCCTCGCCACTGCCGCCACCGAGGATCATAGCGAACAGCTCCTCCTTCCCTGCTCTACCCCCTGGCTGCTGAGGAGGCCCTCCTTCCCTCCTCCCCTGCTCGAATGGCCCATAGGAACACCCCCCCTGCCCAGGTTCCCTGTTCAAGCCCCCCTGCTGCCGTCGTTGCCCCCTATCGATGGAGCCCCCTCCCTCGCCGATGCTACTCCTGCCCCCCCCCCCCCCCCCCCCCGCCGACGGAGCCCCCCTGCTTCCCCCTGTCAATGGAGCCCCCCCCCCACCGATGTTGCTCCCTGGACTCCCCCCTCCCCCCTGCCGATGGAGTCCCCCCGGCTCCCCCCCCCCATCGATGGAGCCCCCCTGCCGATTGAGCCCCCCCTGCCGATGGAGTCCCCCCCCTTCGATGGAGCCCCCGCTGCCGATTGAGTCCCCCTACTTCCCCCGTCTATGGATTCCCTCCCCCACACCCCCACACCGGATGGATCCCCCCTTCTTTCCCCGTCGATGGATCCCCCCCACAGATGGAGCCCCCCTGCTTCCCCCCGTCGATGAAGCCCCCCTACCACCCCCGCTGCCCAACCTCCCAAGCTCCTAAACCCCCCAAAGCTGATGGAACTTTGCAGGATTTTTTTCTATTCTTTTTTTATTATTTTGGATAATCATAACCATTCGATGGTAAATTGGTTAGGTTAACTCAAGACTAACCCAAGTAATTGACTCAAATATAGTAAAAATTGACGGTAGGGTTTGTTGGGTAAGACGAAGCAAGTTTACGAGGTCGGGGGAGGAATTAAGATGTTTCAAAGGTCGTAGAGGTAATTGGAAAAGATTATAGGGTCTTTCGGGTAAAAATACCTTTTATTTTAGCTATTTATCTTGTTAAAACAATATGTAAATTCCTGTAAATACAATAACATAGCATTCAACATGCATCAGTTAATATTGCATAATTAGCATGTATTTGTGCAAAAATAAAAGAATAAAGGAAAAGAAAAACGAAGGAGGTATTTAGAATATATACAGAGTGACCCGAACCCTAGTAGAAGGTTAAGCCTTGATCTGATCGCCAAATAAAATAAGTATAGAGAGATAGGGTCTACCTTGTATTGTACATATTACCTATGTAAATAAATAATTATTTTTGACAAAATAAAACTAAATCATTATTTTTACCCCCTTGTATATATTTCTAGAAATAAAATAAAAATCAGAAAAATTAAATAAAATTAAAATTCCCCTTTCATTGTACAAAACACATGTATATACCTCACATTCAGTATTTATTCTATACCAATAAATAACTCATAAAAATAAAATAAAAACTATTTGGTATTCCTAAAATTATGTTGAAAATAAATAAAATATAAAATTGGATTATTTATGCAAAAATAACAAAATAAAGATTATTGTGCATAATACATATGTATATTATACTTGTATATAATACTATATACTCTATATACACTAATTTATTTTTCGTAAAAATAATTAAAAATAATAGAAAAATTATTTGAAAAAAAATAAATATTTTTATTTTATTCATTTTTCATTTAAATTCATTTATTATTTTTAATGTAATTATCTTTATTTTTCTCTTATGTTTTGTCATGTATTGTTGTTTGTCTTATTCGTGCCCTTTTCTGATTGGGCCAACGGGGATTTGTAGACCCTGATCAACTGGTCCCCGCTAGCCCCTTTTCGCCCGAGTCGGGTCTCGCCTGTTTTTTCCCGATTTTTAGCAATCTGACCATGGCTCAATTTCACCTGAACTCTTGCTTTGAATCGAGATGGTGGATCCCTAATCCTCTCCTGATGCCAAATCCTGGGATCCGCGCCTCGGTTCGAAGGCACCTTCCCCATCTTCTTGGACCCTCATGCCATATATCATGTGCCTCCACCCTCCTTTTCTGGCACCTTTTGGCTGCGCCGCCTCTTCTTTTGCACCCGTTCACCTTTCCAAGAGTGACAGAAAGCAAGAGGGAGGGCAGTGGGAACTGTTTTGAGCGTGCTATCCCTTGGTCCGGTGAGGTTTCAGCCTCAGCTCCGCTTCAAGGAGCCAAGCCTCTGGTTGCACCGGCCATCGAGGCCAAGATGACCGTAGGCGTTCATCTGCACTCCGAGGCATACTCCATTCATCCCCATGTACCCCATTTCCCTCCTATTTCCCATTAATTCGATCATCTACCTGAGAAATAGAGCATCTCAGATGATGATATTTCCTGTCCTATTTCACCATCCTCCGACGTTACTCCGCCTCGCATCGACTTTCTTCTCCTTCTACATCATGCTCTACATCCTTCCATCGACTCCAATCACTAGATTGGGGTCGCTTCGCATGTCGTCTTCCCCGTTTCACACGTGACATGTCACGTCCACCCCTTGTAGCGTGAAAACCTTGGCCTGAGCATCATCTTCGAGCAAGACCACTTCTCCTAACGGGTTGAAGCGCTAGTAGGTCTTATCTGGAGGCCTTGAGTAGTCCTAGGAAACCCCAGGTTGACTGTGCATCCCCAGGACCCTTCTCTTGGTCTTGGGACCTTCTGAGCCTCCCAGTAGCTGTGGAGCATCATCGTCGACTTCTTCCACCCCTCAGCAGCTCGTGAGGACATCGAAGCCACGCGCAATCGACGATTCAAACTCGCTAGAGGCGAGTTCTTCCCCGAACTTCCAGACGTATCTCCCACCGTCCCATCGAGGGCCTCTCCAGTTCTAATCTGAATCGTTCATCTACTGGAGGCCCTCCATCGTCAGATCCATCTGAGGAACCCATCTTCGTCGTCAATCGCCGAAGCGGTATCCTTACATCCCAACTGTCCGATCATAAGTGGATCACCATCGGTTGTTGAATCGCACCTTATTAGGGGTAATTTGTCCTTAGGTTCCTCTCTTTTTTGTCTTTATTGTTTTTTCTTGTAATTATTAGTATTAGTTTAAAATAGTTTCATAATTTTGCATATGGACCCTTGTTATTCTTGATATTTTCACTTTAGTCCTCTGTATGTGAACTCATGTGTTGTCTCACGTGTGTATCTGGTGTATTTGCATGATATACCCTAAGCTTGTTACTGCTACATTTTGAATAGAAGTTTTTATATATATTTGCATTTTTACCCCTTTGTGTGGGTTATTCAACATGTGCGTTTATTAATAGGATATTTTGCACTATTGGCCCTGAGTTTCTTGCCTATGTTAATATTTGGCATGTGAACTTTCTTGTAATTGCAACGAGCACCTTGTGAACTATGTGTCTTATTTTTCATTAAATAATTATCAGATTAAATCCAAAAATTACATAAATATTACTGTGAGCTCCTACTAATTTGTAATATTTATTGTGATTTTTGGAATTAAATTCGTCATTCTTTTATTTTCTAAAAATTCCAAAAACCTATAAAAAGCTTACTGTCTATTTTATAAAATACATAGCAATTATAAAATTACTATAAAAATTCCAAAAAAAATCATGAGTGTTTGTTTCTATGTATTTTACTTCCAGTACCATTTATGTCTCAAAAACCCCTATAAAAACTCTAAAAATCTAAAAACTCTCGGAAACTTATAAAAATCATAATTAATTCGAGAAAATACCAAAAAATATAATCTTAGTTCCTTTTTATTCTTCTTTTAATTTATGTTCTCATAAAATTCATAACTAGGATATTACGACATTTAAGTATTTTTAATTTGTCATTTTGTCTTGGTTGTGCATTGTTTCCCTATTTAGCTCTTATTTTATTTTTATAAAGTACCATGAAAATCATAAAAATCTCAGATTATCGTCAAAAATACACTAATAATTGAAAAAAACACAAGTATTTTTATTTCTTATTTTTGAGCATTTTAGTTCTCAATAAAAATTGGAAAGGTGTGATTGTGTGCATAGTTTCTTTATTTGTTTGTTTTTTCTCATTAATTAATATTCCTAAAAAAAATAAAAATTAATAAAAATATGCATTTTAGCTTCTGAATTTCGACTTCTTCAAAGGATTTCTCGTGCTCCTTGAGCTCAACCCTGGACTTTAAATCAGGCTAAAATAAATAGCGGAGACCGCTAACATTGTTTTTGTGCTTTGATTGCTTGATTTGAGTGGTTCTCTATTTTTCTTGTTAAGACTAGGACTTTTTATCCAGGTCACAATGACCAATTGATTATCTGATTCCCTAACCATATCACTGGGTCACTCACCAGAATAGTGTCGTTGCTGGGTAGCACAACTTAGTAGTCACTTTTCAGCCTTTTTGTCTATTTTCTCTCTATTTGTTATAATTGTTTTCTGACCTATTTCTGTTTCGCTTTTCATGCGAGGAACCACCCGAGGATGCTTTGGAGGAGACCTGTACCCAAGGAGTAGCAAGAGAAGTGCAAGGGATAGTTATAACCTTTAGAGTAGAATAGAGTAGTAAGTTTTTATTCAACAGACTCATTCATTTATTATTGTTGTAATAATTTTGGACTCTGGACACTTCTTCCTGGACTTGACCTACCAGGGTCTATTTCGTCAAGCACCGGTGTGCTTGGGGAGCTCACCGAGTTTTTCGTGGTTTTGATTTGATTGTCGTTTTTCTATTTGATTCCCAATGGATTTGGCCCCTAGAGTTAGGATTATCTTGATTCTGAAGTAAATTACGTAAGGCCCAATCCCTAAAAGATTGCTTGCACCTATAGAGTGTAATTGGACCTTATCAAAAATAAATAATAAAAAGCCAACTTGATTGATTGAGAGGTTATGCGCCGCGAGAGATAGTATACAACGCGTGCATGATCCGTTGTGGCAGACACCGATCGACATCCGAGACCGGACATCGACCTCTCTCTCTCTCTCTCTGATCAGTTGACTATTGTTCTTCATGATCATTAGAAATTACTCACCTTAAGGTTGTTTTCTTCGTGCATCATTTAGATTAGTTTTAATTCTATCTTTTAATTTATGCACGGATCACCCTACATGTAGAGTGTTGGCGACAGGTATGCATCTCTTACTTTGCATGCATCATAGTGTTTGCTCACACATCAGCATTTTCGACTTCTCCCCCTGGCTTTGGACTTAACATAAATCAAGAGATCGAAAAATTTATTAGGCATTGTTTGTCTTTGAAAAATACATAAAAAAGTGGATGCAATAAAATTTGAGACTACTAATGCAAACTATATCTTAAAAGAAATCTCACTTAAAAATTACTTGTTTTGGGGAGAGTCATCCCTCATTGGTTGGTTTTCTTGAGCGAGAGAGTGATCAACACACTAGGATAGAGCCACACCTGAACTTCCGTTAAAGTACTGATCTTGGGGTTAGTCATTCTCCAGTAATGATCTTGCCGGTTGCCGGTAAAGCGGACCACGATGTCCTTAACCGAATGAATTGATTGGGAAGTCGGTAAACAGTTTGCAATTTATATTGGCTGGGAAAGATCTAGATTTGGGATAGGGCCAGTCTCTTGGGAGCATCAGGTTCCTACTAGCTCGCTTAATTGCTCTGTAAGACTGATTTATCAACTAAAATAAAATTGAAAAGACTACCGACCGAACCTATACGATCATCAGCTCTCGTGTTGAGCAGGTGAATTGGGGGTTTGACAGCAGATCTTGTTTGCTTTCTAGATCTCATATATTTCATCCCTATATCACGATGATGGGAAGGAGATCCCTTAGGCTGCCTTTGAAAGCACCGCTCTTGAGCACTCCTACCCATTCATTTACGGAAGTTTCGGAGAGTCCAGACCCGCTCTCCGAACTGAGTTCACTACCACCCTATTCCCCCTCGACCACCCTTATCCTACCAGTCTTGAGGTGCCTGAGAAAAAGCCAACACAGATTTTAGTACACTTGACGGCACCTGAGATCAGGTCTTTTTCCTTTGCAAAGACTCGCGAGATGGACAACAGCGAAGGACGCGTCGATGAGTAGACCTAGGGTTCTACTTTTGTTTTGGATCAAGGCTCCATCAACAACACACTCCTAGCCTCCATGGAGAAGATGCAGAGATAGATCAGAGATCAGAGAGCATTTATGGCAGAGGTGCACTGTCGGTTAGCACTGATACGAGTCGACAGAGGAGGGCTATAGTGTCCTACAGGTGGAGACATCCCAACACCTAGAGGAGGACCAGACCAACACCCGGATGATCAGCCAGCTCCAACCAGACAACCATGACAGATGAGGTAGTTGCACAACCCTGGTGCAACCCTCACACATCATTGGATCCAGCTCCATGAGAATCTGGGCGATTTCAAGATCGGCACCCAGACGACTTAGCTCTTGCCCAAGTTCCATGGGCTAGCCACAAAGGAGCCGCATCTGCATTTAAAGGAGTTTGAGATGATCTACAGTACAACCCACGATAGATTTGTGGATGAGGACACTATCAAGATGATAGTGTTTCCATTCTACCTCATCGATAGAGCAGTCTATTGGATGAAGCATATAGGGAGATATGTTACCACATGGGAGTAGCTCCATGCCGAGTACTTGAACAAGTATTATCCACTCGACCGGACCAATGCATCTTGAGCTCTGATGAACAAATTATCAATGATCCCCAACGAGCAGTTTCATGAGGCATGGGATTTATTTCATGAGCTCATCGATCGGTGTCCATACAATGACATTTCCAAGCCCAACTTAGTGCAGAGTTTCTTTTTTGGGCTGACACTGAAGCTGTAGGGGCTTGTCAATGCCTTGTGTGGGGGTTCCTACTTAGCCAAGAACGAAGACCAGGTCTGGGCCATCTACGAGGAGATGGCCGAGAACTATACAGTGATGACCCAAACCCGAGTCTATACTCAGGGTAAGCCCCTTCCACAAGTCATGTCCTATCAGAAGATAACACAAGTTGATGTGGGCCCATCCACTTCGTCAGCAGCAGCAGCATAAGCAGACGACGGGAGTTGACATGGGTATCATTAGCGTAAAGTTGGACCTCATAGAGATTATCGAGAAGAAGTAGTGCCAGGGCATGACACAGATCGACCAGTTGGCACAGACTCTCAGTGATCTGATGACCCAGATCATGTGTCTCCAAGAGGCACAAACGGCTTCTCAGCACCGTCTCATGTCACATGCTCATCCTAGCAACATCTCTTCCCAGCACTCCGCCTAGTACCGCCAGGTTCACCACATCCAGGTGGAGCCGGTTCAGCCGTTGCAACAACAGTACTATCTGACACCGCCACCTCAGGACACTCAGATGGTTGTGTATCAGCAGGATCAACCCCTGGCAGTTGTTCCCCCATTCCTTTATGAGTAGGAGCCATTGATGGAAGTCAATGGGATTTGGTATGACTGGTTGTAGCCCAGGATCCGTCGGGATCATCACGTATTCTGGTGGTCTACTAGAGGCACCTCATCCCAGCAGCAGCCTCCAACTCAGGGTGGACAGTTCAGCCAGCAGCAATAGCAGCAGCCTCATTACTCCCAGCCAAACCAGCATTACAAGTCAGGTCCTCGTCTCTACCATCAGGGACAATAGTGGACGCAGCAACAGTAGCCTCAGCAGTTCACTTTGCCACCCCCTCACCAGTACCAGAGCCTGCCTCATTTTCAACGAGGCAACCCATCTGGTTCTCATGGACCAGCCTATGAGAACCCAGCCCTTGATGATCTAGACCACCTTCTCTCGGACCAGCAGGCATCTTTTAGGCGGGAGATGGATGAGTTCAGGCAGGAGATGAGGGGTATCATAAAGGTCAAGGCCTCCATACCCGCTCAGATCGAGCCTAATCCGAACAACCTCAAGAGGAAGTCTGAGCAGGTAAAGTTCATAGAGACCACCACTCCTAGTGAATCATTGGTTGATATTTCTTTATACACATTTGATTATGATTTTGTGTCACTTAGGAGTAGTAGGATGCCAGCCGAGGATGCCTCGTTTGAGCGACGACCCCATGATGATCCAGGAGTGCCAGATGAGGAGGATAGTGGTGTTGATGCCGCATATGATGTTGATTACGGTGGTGTTGAAGCCACCAAGATTGATAATCCAATCAACGGTACTGAGGCCGTCGTTTCTCCGCATGTAGTTGGTGGTACTGATGCCACCATTCTTCTTGATGTTGAGCCCGAGCACGGTGCTGATGCTGCGAAGACTAATGTCGTAGGTGGTGTTGATGCCACCGTTTCTATTCCAATTGTGTTTCCTCATGCTTTTCTATCTTAGGACGATATAAAAAAGACCAAAAAAATTATTAAAGGGAAGGTGTCTTCATCTTCTTCGAGTCCATGTGTTGCATGATGATCCTTATATGGGATCCATTCCTTCACATCAGCGGGAACCTATTCCTACTATCCCCTTCCCTCAAGCACTCTTCTTGGTGAAGGGGAATAAAAAAAATACTAAAAAGACCCAGCAGTTAGAGTTCAGCTAGCAGATGATAGACAGATTCCACATTCAACTGACTCTACAGGAGGTACTTGAGCACATCCCTCTCTTCCAGAAGAACTTGAGAGAGAAGACTACCATCTGCAGGAAGAGAAGGAACCGTCATGTCGAGATCCATGTGCTCACTCATGCCACATGTTTTGCGATCCAGAACCATTTTCCAGCCAAAAGGCCAGATGCAGGAGCTCCCTATGTCAGATGCCACATTCATGAGCAGAGATTCGATCAAACTCTATTAGATAGCGGCTCTTCAATCATCCTACTTTAGGCAGCCTTACTTGACCGATTCGAGTTTGGCCCTCTTCGATAGAGTAGGACAGTCCTTCAGTTTGCTGATAGATCTATCAAGAGGCCGAAGGGGTTATTGAAGGACGTGGTCGTCACAATTTAGTGCATGAAATTCCTCGTGGACTTCATTGTGTTGGACATGGAGATACCTGAGTTTGTGACAGATACCCCCATCATTATAGGATGCCCATTCTTATCCACAACCAAGGTGGTGTCCGACCATGATAGTGGGAATGTGTACTTCCGCGTCGAGGGTGAGAGTATATAAATAGAGATGATTTAAGAGACCAGAGAGTGAGATTCAACTTGCTTAAAGCAGTTTAGTGATGCAGAGCAGATGACACAGGCAGAGCAAGACGTCCACTAGGAGTGCGATTTTGTGATCACTGATGATGAAGCTGCTTGGTCTAACCTCATTTCACGAGCTCTTCTCTCACCTTTAGATATTGTAGATTCACAATTTCTAGCATATGAGAGCTTGGTGAGCACACTCTTGGTCGAGGACACTTTCGAGGCTGCTGACCACATTCAGGATAGCGAGGCAGAATACATCTCTTGTGATTTCGATTCAGATCCCTCAGATTCGGACATAGATTGGGCAGAGTTTGATGAGTATTTACCCTGTCTGATTCCCACAGAGCCAGTAGTGAAGGTGGAGACTAAGCTAGCACAGATTGCAGATACACTAGCAGCATCGTCTTCACCAGATTTTCACGATCAGCTAGAGTTCTCAAATTCAGATCTGGTTGCATTAGCTTAGACATTTCAAAAGCCAGATTTGCCAGCTCTAGTTGCCCATAGTTGAAGCCTTTGTCGCAGTTGCTGAAGTATAGATTCCTTGCGGGTGAGCCAGAAATGTACCTAGTCATTATCTTAGCAGATTTGACTGGAGAGTAAGAATCTTGTTTGATGGAGGTTCTTGAAAGGAACTGCAAGGCGATAGGATGAAGCATTGATGATCTTCAGGGGATAAGTCCAACCCTATGCTCCCACCATATCTATCTCGAAGAGGATGCTAGGCCATCGCGTGAGTTCCAGCAATGGTTGAACCCGAATCTTCGATAAGAGGTCATGATAGAGATTTCCAAATGGTGGAGAATCGATTTTATCTACCCCATCTCCGACTCCAAGTGGGTTAGTCCATTGCATGTGGTGCCTAAGAAGATGGGCATCACTACAATTGTGAGTGAGTCTGGAGAGGGGATCGCTACCCGAGTACCCACTTCATGGAGGGTCTGTGTGGACTATAGACGATTGAATGAGGCCACCAAGAAGGATCATTTTCTGCTACCTTTTATTGATCATATTATAGATAGGCTAGCTAGGATGAGTCATTACTGCTTTCTTGACAGGTACTCTGGCTACAATCAAGTGGCCATAGTGCTCGAAGACCAGGACAAACAACATTCACCTGTCCATTTGGGACTTATGCTTTCTGAAGGATGCCCTTTGGTCTATGTAATGCCCCGACGACATTCCAACGGTGCATGTTCTCCATCTTCATGGACAATTTCTCATTCTACAGTGACGGTTTTGATGCTTGTCTTGACTTCCTAGATCAAGTGCTTTAGCACTGCATAGAGGTCAATCTCGTTATATCTTGGGAGAAGAGTCACTTCATGGTGACTCAGGGGACGGTGCATGGTCATATCATCTCCAATAGGGGCATGGAGGTTGATCCAGCCAAGGTGGATAATATCAGGAAATTCAATCCACCGTCTAACTTATGGTAGTTGAGATCTTTTCTGAGGCATGTCAGTTTCTACCGACATTTTATTAAGGATTTCAACAGGATTGCCCGACCGCTTACTGATATACTGACAAAAGACATCGATTTCATTGTAAATGATAAATATCTTGCGTCATTCGAGACTCTCAAGAATCTAGTTGTTGTGGCTCCTATCCTTCAGCCACCTGATTGGTCTCTCCCATTTAAGATCATGACAGATGCTTCTGACATTGCCATAGGGGTTGTGCTAGGACAAAGGAGGGAGGGATTACCTTTTACCATTCACTACGCTAGTCATACATTGGATGTCACCCAACGGAACTACACAGTCATAGAGATAGAGATGCTAGACATAGTATTTGCCTTGGATACGTTCGAATCATATATTCTTGGGTCCAAAGTGACTATCTTTAATGATCATATTGCCATCATGTACCTCATGGGAAAGAAGAATGCCAAAGAGAGATTGACTAGATGGATCCTTATACTCCAGGAGTTTGATATTGAGATTAAGTATAAACCTAGAGTCAAGAATGTGGTGCCGGATCATATCTCCCAATTGGAACATCTTTAGGAATCTGAGCAGATTGAGCCTATTATAGAGACCTTCCCATATGAGGTGGTCCTTTCTATCACCTCTCTTCCATGGTACGCCGATATTGTGAACTATCTTGTCACCAATGAAGTTCTACAAGATTGGCCCAGGCTGCGATTTGAGACCTTACTCGTGAAGGCCAAGCCATACCATTGGGAGGATCCCACCTTTATCACAGAGGAGGGGATAGCATATGATATTGGTGCATTCCTCAGGAGGAGAACCATAGCGTCCTCACATATTGTCACAAGCTTGAGGAATGAGGACATCATTCTGGGAGGAGAACATCACAGAAGGTGCTCCAATCCGGTCTATGGTCGCCTACCCTCTTCAAGGATTCTGATGAATTCGTGAAGAGGTGTATTGGATATCAGAGGATGGGCACTTGTGGACAGCTTGATATGATGCCGATGCAGCCCATTCACTTCTGTGAGGTTTTTGACTCATGGTGCATCGATTTCATGGATCCATTCCCTAAGGGTCAGGGATTCGTGTAGATTATGTTGGTTGTTTATTATGTGAGTTGTTGGGTTGAGGACATTCCCGCCCAAACCGCAAATGCCAAGACTGTTGCTAATGAGTTCAGCATAGACCATCGAGTTGCCACTCCATATCATCCTCAGACCAATGGTCTTGCTGAAGTATCGGACAGGGAGATCAAGACGATACTGCAGAAGGTAGTCCGCCCAGACTGAAAGGATTGGTCACAGCTTTTGGACTCGGTCTTGTGGCCATATCGGACGTCCTTCAAGAAATCAATGCATATGTCTCCCTTTCATCTCGTTTATGGCAAGCCATGCCATTTACCTATGGATATAAAGAACAAGTCACTTTGGGTTTTCATTGAGATATTATTGGATCCAGAGAGTATAGGATATCAGAGGAAGGCAGAATTGGCAGACCTGGAGGAGCTTAGAGATACAACCTTTTCGAGTATCCTACAGTATAAGGAGCGAGTGAAGATATAGCATGATTCTCATATCAGCCATAAGCAGTTTGAGTCGAACCAGCGAGTATGGATATTCGATGCTAGGCTGAGATTATTTCCAGGGTAGTTGCATAGCAAGCGGAAGGGACCATACTTGGTCCGAAAGGTGCATGACAATGGCATCATTCATATATCTGAGATGTCATCTGAGTCCACCTTTCGAGTTAATGGTCAACGCCTCAAATCATATCTAGATCATGATCCGTTGGTCGTTGATGTCACCCCTATTCATTTTGCATGAGATGTGGCCTTTGACTCACATCATTTGCATCTCATGCATGCTTATCACCTTCTTCCGCCGCTGTATAGATCCAGTTGTCCATATCATACATTCTTTGGTCTAACACCCCATTTTGCATATTGTGATTATGCTATACTTATGGTGTCAGACTTTTGATTATTCTTTTGATTCCTTTAACCTCTATTTTGTTGCCTATACTTAGGGATATTTTACCCTAAGTATAGGGGAGGTAGACCCTGTACATATTAACCCTCGGTTTTCCCCTTGTGAATAGTCTTCTATACTTAGGATTACTTGATCCTAAGTATAGGGGAATCACTGACTTCTATTGATTCTTTTCATTCATTCGTCATTGTAGTATATCCTTTCTTTTCACTTCCCAATACTAAGCACGAGTTATGTCTTCTTCATCGCTCTTTGATCACTCTGAGGACATCATTCAAGTTAAGTATAGGGGATGTCGTATATATGGTATAATAGCAATAACTCGTACTTTTTGTGAGTGTGTTAGTCAATAAGATGGCTAAAAACCATAAGCTAAAAATCGCAAAAAAATTAAAATTTTTCCTTGTACATAAAATTCTTTCTTGCACAAACATGTCTGTAAATAGCTATTTATAAAAACTACTTTTGTACAAATATTTGTAAAAATGTTTTGATTGTGAAAAGTTTGTAAATATTTTTGTATCAAAATTATGTACAAAATTTTTGAAAAAGTTTGAAAAATAAAAAGTTTGCGCAAATCTTCTTATAAATGTTTGTAAATAGTTTACAAAACTATAGCATGAATGCATGCATGCATTCATTCATTTTCAAAAAATTAGCACGTTTTCAAAAATTTTGCATAATTTGAAAATTCCAAAAAAGAATTTGTATATACTTTTAGTATATTCTTCTGAATCATAGTTGACATTTAAACTAGTTTATAATTAAATTGGAAAATGGATCTTGGTTAAGGCCTTAATCCACCTAACTCTCAGAGAACCTTATAGGATTTGGGGTTAAGACTTTTCAGGTCCATTAGTGACTTAATTCTTTGAGTCCACTAGGCTATGTTCACATGTCATATTGATGAGTCTAAGTAGAACACTTAACAATGCACGCATGACTCTCATAGATAATGGCTTTACTTGGACCAACACCTTACACATAGCTCTCCATGGATGAGGTGATGAGGAGGCAGTTTTCTTTGGCTTGGATATCATACAAGGGTAGTACTTCTAGGCAGAACCTCTCGTCTTCCTTTAAGGAGAGATGTGCATCTCAACTTGGTCTAGCGGTGTTGAGGTCTAAAGACAGGAGTTATGGGTTGCAATAATGCTTCAAAAGAGGGATATTCTACTGGCTCAGAAAGAAAAAGTCCTTATGTATATGTTGCACCATGTAGATATGTTGTACATATGCACATCAAAAAAGGTACAAAATCAAGAAAAACTCCAAAAAGTGGAAAGGCCTTATTGAAAATAAAATGCCTATTGGAGTGTGTATAGTCAAATAAAGCAAAGCTTATGTATTGCACTTTCTCATCTCATGATGCTTGCACCAGGAGACTTAGCCACACTAGTTGGGCTCCCAGGGATGCATGGCTACACTGGTCACAGTCCATTCTCTTCGTTCCCCCTCTTCTTGAGCTGATTGCACTTGAACTTAGAAGGGAATACCTCACTCCTCGAGGAAAGAGATGCTAGACTGAGGAATTAGAGTTACCTTGTTGAGGGAGGATGCTTCTTTGTCATTTCTAAGGTGGGGAGCTACATATCACTTGTACAGTACAAGGAAAGATTCATGGTCATTAGAGTTTGCGTATGTAGACTTGTTCTGATCTGTATTATTGAGGATTCTTGACCATAGAATGGTGGAATTTAGAGGCTGTTGAGTCTTAAACCTATATCTCAATGAGGTCTTGACAAACTAATAATCCAAAGGTCTGACAAAGCTCCATACTTCAATTTAATGAAGATAAGTTTAATAATCAACCTTGATTCTCCTTCTTTTTCTTTTCTTTTCTTTTTCACTTCTTGTTCAAATAAGTGTTTGCTAAGGGACTAGCCGAAGGATATGGGTGGATCCTTAAGCGCATCACGAAAAGGTGTGGATCGCATCGAATGCGATCGAGAGAGATTAGTCGCAATAGTTGCTCCATGCAACAGAATTTAAAAAATTTTAAATGTGATGAAACATAAGATAAAACCACATGATCCAAGAACACTTCTTGGATGTTACATCTAACCACAAAGTATTAGAAATACCTCTTGAAGCATGGTTGTGATCACTTGATCTCTAAAGCAAGAGATCCTCCTGACTCAAGTCCAATCCACGAAGATGGTTTTTACGGGTACGATGATGAGATACAAGCTTCCCGCAATCCAAGATGAAGATCCAAGCCTTGAATCTCCTGGTTTCGTCCAACGAAATCCGACGTCTTCTACTTGTGCGAGAAGAACCAATGAAGACGGAGATCCGACAGCACGACGGCGCAGCGACGACTGTAGTTCTCTCAAGAAGTTAGAGTGGATGTGCACTCTTAGAGAGAGAGAGATGGGGCATGAGAATGAGAGAAGGAGAGAGAGCACTTCTTACGTGTACTTAAAGGGCTAGGGTTGCCCCTTCTTAAATAGTGGTTTGGGAGTCCATGGATCACAATCCATGGACACAGAAAATCAACAATTATGATGCTTTGTGTTTTTAGTCAATGGCCATGATCATTTGTTGTTTTATAAAGCAACAACTATTGATTTATATTAATTTAAATATATGCTGTATTATCATCAATATAATTTAACTTAATAATAGTAATCAACAAAGGATAATAAAGGAGATGATGATCATCTCCTAAAGGGGTGGCTTCACCCTTGAAAAAGTCAAGGGTGACGTCACCTCTTAAGGTGATTATCATCTCATTATCCTTTTTATTATTTGCAACAACATTTATTGCAAATAAATTCACTAAATTAATTACAAATTAATTAGTGAACATTTCAATCATGCCATTGAAAAATAGTGAATCATATTCACAACCCAAAACAAAATGTAAATTCTATTTCCCATTAATTGTCCAATGTGAATCCAATCCACATTAACAATCAATCAGTAAATATTATTTACAAAAGTGCTCTCTCCAATATATTATAAATCATATTTATAATATACATAGATGTTATGAATAACATGATAGTACTATCCACATTATGCATTTCCTTGATAATTAAATCTCATTTAATTATCTTGGATAATCATTCTCACAATATAAATCTCTTTCATATTATTCTTGATCATTAAATCTCATTTAATCATTAATATCATGTTGCTTGGATACATAATTCATCAAAGGAATTGTTCTTGAACTCCTTCAAGAATAGTGTGCTTTCTCCATAGATACTTGGAGATAAGGACAGGGCGATTGTATTGCTCCACGTATAGTGACTTGGACATTGAGATCATATCTCAAATCCAGATCTTACAGACCTCCCATAGATGCTTTATTAAATCAAGTCCGCAAACTTAATCTTCTCATTGCATCTGAATCTCATTCAGATCAATGTCCAACACTTGGACTAAGATCAAGTTACTTCTCTACTGAGAGGAGTCACTAAAATCTAGAATTGTTTCATGATCCCCTCATAATGGAAGCGTCATGGTTATACAATCGTTTATGATCACATCACCCTCAGGTATTCCCAATATCTGTACATCCTGCATACTGGAAGACCTTCTAATAAACCCGAAGTTATAGATCTCTTTTAGACTATTACCTTCAGGATTTTATCATTAAGATTCTCATTTGATCATTGGGATTTGGTATCGATCATATGCTATCCAAAAGCATATATCATACCTCTAAATTATGTCAAGCTTCATAAGCGAGATGACCATGTATGGAATTTATCAATCCCAATACCTCATGAGTGATCCCATGTCTTCTGGTTCAGAAGTGAACTTGTATGATCCCTTCGAGAGATCGTATTACTCGTATAACCTTGTATGCACACCAGCTCGTCGGTTTATAGACCTTGGTTAGGTCATCAACCTATTGGTTTGCCAAATGTACATACTCAGACATATAGCAATACATCTGTCTCCGGTCAGAGGATGCGTGCCTATATCGTGATAGTATTCAACATAGGACTTTGGTTATCTCAATCTCGTTAAGTCAACTCTTTGACCTAACTAATCTGACACCTTTGAATCTCTATTCCTATGCAGAGGACCTGCATCAAGAGGTCAGCCAGATATCAGCCTATATGATAAAGGATTGCCATATCCTACTCAAGCTGGAGATCATCTCTTAACAATCATTTGACGGTGTTTGATGAGTCCTCAATCTAACACCTTAGATATTCATCCAAACACCAGCTACTATCATTCAATTATTGAATCAACAATTGTATGATCATTAAGATGGCCATGGTACGTAACCCTAATTGTACAGAGGGGCCTTATATGCAAATTAGTTATTCTTCATTTCTGATCAGGGAATGATATTCGAAATAATATTTATTTCATAATGGCTCGCCGTGGGATCGCATGTCCAACAATCTCCCACTAGCCCAAAGAGCCATTAACGGACTAATCTTTAAACCCACACTCATGTAACAATCATAGACTATTTAGAAAAATAGCTTGGTAAGTTGATCAGTCACTCTGTTCCCGAGAGACTATGCCATGTCATTTTACGACACTTGCATATCCCACTAGAAATAGTTCTCGCATCCAATGCGAATGTTGCATTTTATGCAACCAATACTCAATCTTGTCAGTTATAGTGTCCTTGACACTATAGCTTAACAATTATTATAACCAATATGTCCATAATCCTTATCAGAATATCCTTATTCCGGGAGATCTCTATCTCCTAAGGTATCCACAGTTAAGACCTTTTAGATCACTATCTATAAAGTCTTAATTTCTAGAAGATAAGTCTTAGCGGTCACTATCTAAAAAATATTTTCATCTTTGAAGATATTGTTATTACTGCAATCAAGTGTTTTACCTCCTTAGGAGGATTAGTAACATTTACACTCCCACTGCAGGGCAGATATCTATCTTTTGTGCACATCTTGCATACACTTGGCTTCTCGTAACTAACGCACATGGGCAAGTAGTTCTAGCATTCATTTCCTCAACTCTTTGAGGTGTTATCCCTTTATATAGGTCAGTACTATATCTTAATGGAAGGAAGCTTTTCTTGGAATTTTCCAGAAAATGGAATATATATCCAAGGTGTACCATTAATGTGATGGTTCCAATGCCCTCTTCTCTTTGCTTCTGAACATCTTCAAAACTAAGATTTAAGAGGTATCCTTGAGATCATATCTCAAGGTATGGAATAGCCAATATATAAAACACTTATTATTATTATCCTTATATATTTCCAAATTATTAGGGTATCTTCTACATATAGCACGATGAACACAATGGCACTCCCACTAAGCTTCACATGGCACATCAAGATTCTATTTGAAATCATAACATTTAAAATTTCATCAAATCTTATGTTCCAACTACAAGAAGCTTATTCGAGTCCATAGATGGAGTTTCTTTATCTTGCACACCTTGCTTTCCTAAAACATGAAGCCTTGGGGCTACTTCAGGTGAATATCCTCGGAGAGATATTCGTGGAAGAATGCAATCTCGACTTCCATCTTGAAGATATCAAAGTCAAGTTGTGTAGCTATAGTTAGCTATATTCTGATGGGTTTAAGCAAGGACACTGAAGAGCAAGTCTCATTGCAAGCAATGTCTTCTATTCAGTGTGTAGCTCATGGCTACGAGCCGTGCTTTTGAAGGTCTCTACCTTCTCATCAGGTTTCCTCTTTCTCTTGAAGATCCATTTACACCTTAACGGGTCTTACCCATATAGGTGGATCCTCGAGGGTCCATATACAAAACTTGTATATGAAGTCTACTATAGACTTTATTGCTAACATCCATATTTCCATGACATGATATTCAGAAGCTTCATCACATGAAGTTCGATCATTATCAAATTTCTCTGACACGTGAAATTCCTCCTCAAACTCCTTTGAAGAGGTATTAGTGGTTCACCTTTAATTATCCTTTTTGTTTCCGATTTTAGGAGCCTCATTATCTTCTCAAGATTAAATGAGTTCCTTTACTTCATTTTCATATTGATTCTCAAGAGAGTCGTCCTCTAAGAATCATATCCTTAGAGATGATATCTTTTAAGAATCTCAAGGTCATAAAGTAGGTATCCAATACCATCCTTTATTTTTCTAGTGAAGTAGCATTCTCTGTGCTAGATTCCAACTTACTAGCATGGAACCTTATAAGGATATATAATGTAATCTCTCATACATACATACATACATACATATATATACCTGGAGATGAAGAGATAAATATGCTAACATTAATCATTGATCATAAATCATGTCACACATGATCTAATTGTATCTTCCTACAATTTTTATTGAGATTAGGTGCATTAGGAGGATTCATATCTCCATAAGGTATTCCTTTGAATTCATCTAATAGGTACAAGCTACCTAGATTAGATCAAATTCATTTCACCTTCCTTCAATCTTTGGTTCTAAACCAAAACTTATGAAATCTTTGAACATTTCAAAGTTTTCTAAGGTGAAGGGAAGAAATCTCATATCACAAATAATCATCAAATGATATCACATATCATTAATATTTATTATGATATAGATGATCCGCATACATCGATATGTTTGAGATCTTGAATACCTCAACATCTAACATCAATCCCAGAGAAGGGTACATTGGACATTTTTACTTTGAATACAATATTCAAAAGTACGTAAGATTTGAGATTTCAGACATTCTAAAGTTCATTTCTTACTAGTCTATTGATCTCATCAACAGATTAATGTCCACGGTCTGATGCCAGATCATTGTCAAGTGATCTTTATCCTCCTATTGATCGTATAAGGTTTAAATTTAAGTATTAAAAAATGTTAATGAACCATTCATTAATTTTTGTTTAGTAGAGTCCTCCATATATCAAAATACTATATGAAATATATCCATCATAACTCTCTATGATAGGTATATTCCAGAATTTATGTTTATTTCCAACATTTAGAAATAAACAATGAGTGTATTCTAATATCCAAGTCATAGAGGCATTCTCTAAAACTAAGGGCTCTCCCACTGAAAATATGAAGTCTATTTATCCAATAGAGGTTGTTGCAATAATTGCATCAACATCCATGTGGATGACTATTAAACCTGAAGATCAAATTCCAGACTTCTAATACATATGCAACCAATTGCAAGTGTTATTAGAAGAATGAGATATAACTATTAGACTTTGATCTTATCAAATAAGAAAGTCAATTTCAATGATTATATGTAGATGTAAATTATTTCGATGCACTATCCGAGTCCTTCTCTAAGGATTCTAGATAGACTTGATAGTTACTATCAATACATCGGCTCATTGCAATATTGGCATTCATCCAACATTTAGATGTCATATGTGTGTGTGGAAACCATAGAAGTACAGTCAACTCTTTGACTTTTGTTCTAACTTGGGTCCGACTCATGCTTCCACTGCGCTCCTTTCATCTCTAAACAACCACTTCTTAAGACAAATGATCTCCTATGTTGAATTCAAAAGATTTCTATATACGACTATTTCAACACTTATATATGCTTCATTTAATCATACAATATGAACATTATTAAGCTTCATGAATGACTAGAGTATAGACAGTAGGATGATGACACTCATCATATATACATACATATTAGCTCTTAAAGACTTAGGTTCAGGTAGGTATTCAAACATTTTGAATACATCATCTCTTATAGAGCCACCACTCTGCACAATGCAATGAACCATTTCATTCATGATTAAATGTCAAGAGCACATATGTATGCCAGAACGTCTTCTTAGAATTTTATAAGGATTATTTGACAATTGAGATCATCATCGAGATGTCACTTCCAAAGTACATTCGATAAGAGATCAAGATTATAGAGTCATACAAACCCTAGCGTTGTAGTCCAATTATCTATTTAATTGTCATTAATAATTATTATGAGGAAAATTACAAATTGCAACCACATACAATATGTGTCCAATTGCAAGTAAAATATTTTGATCATGGATCCAATCCATGATACTTTACTGGTTTTTATTGAGTATAGTACTGAGTGGGTTTAATGAAGGATTATCTGAAATAAGAAATTTGCATACACACACACACACATATATACACGTCTTACATTGATTTAGGATTTTTTTATCAAAGTTGTCTTGCCATGTCAACATTGAAAGTTCATTCCCTTAATCACTTTCAATGTAAGAGATATACTTACCATTATATCTCAAGTAAGATCTGGGATCTCCTTCCTTATCATTGTCACATCCTAATAATATGAGAACATCTGACTCGGATAAAAAGAAGTGGGAACACATTCTGCCTTGCAAGTCCAACTTGTGTCTCCCAATTCGGTCTTTAACACCCGGGCCCACCACCCCTAAGATGATGTTGACTCGTTGTTAATTGAACCAACCATCAATAGTAATACAACTCGCTATGCGCAATCTAATATCACCCCAATAATATGAGGACCCGATATTGGGGTCACTACGCATGCGTCCTTACTCTTTTGAGAAGCGAAGAGTCAGATCCAAATGGATCGTATGCAGGAGCTATCACTTCGGACATGCATCTCCTACATACAATATCTGGCGATGGAACCCTTCGCCTTGACGGGAGACCATGGATGTCACTTATGTGATCCTCCACCTCATATTCAAATTTTAGTTAATTATCATGAATCATATTGATGCAATTAATTCTTCCAAGGGAAATACACATCTTTTCATAATAGAGTGTTTCAATTGGATATAATTAATCTAATCTCATTAAATCAATTATCAATCCAATTCAATCATCAAACTTGATTGTTACTTGAATTAGTGGTATTATCTCAAAGTATGTATTATTCGAATTTTAATAATTAGAAAATACATCATGATCTCTCAAGCATCATTCGTTCCCTACCTGCTATCTTGGCCAGTATCGGCGGGGGTGGCACAGACCACATCAGGTACAACCTGCTACCCCAACGCTCCCCGACTAGACACCATATCCGCCTCGGGAAAAAATAATGCCGAGCCAATCACTTTGTACTTGATATGATCATCGGTTTTTCAATCGAAATTATAACATATAGTAATAATCAAAATCATTTTGATTATAATGAAATTTGCTAGACTAATTCCCAAAATCTATTCAAGAAACAAGTTTGATGAAAGTGTATCAAGTAACCAATTGGTGATCTAGATCTAATCTAATCATTCATTGGTTAAGGCAGTGTCATTTAAGGGAATAATTATTGTTCTAATATTTCTCAAATATTATCCACAATTATTCCGGAAAATTAACAATTAATTTTGCAAATTTCTTAGACGATAATTACGAGATTTCTAAATAAACATGCAATTTCCAGTAGTGACCCTCACTAACTAAAATTAGCATATCTCATTCATTTTAAATTCAAATTAAGCAAAATCAATTTTAAGAGATTGATAATTTGATTTAAAACAGAAACCATATGATAAACACACATTTACAAGCATTTTAAAACCGTAATTAACATCTTAATCAAGTTTCTAATCGTCAACCCCGAAACAGTGGACATATGGTCATTAAAACAATCATATATTGAGCAAACGGAATCCAAATTACGCAAACTCAAATTCCACATTTTCCTTATTTAATGGGTAACATTATATAAGTGATAAATTAATGATTAAACATTTTAAATAGGGTCGAAAAATTATCACAAGATAGGGCTGCGAAAATTGAAATGCTAAAATCTTCACAAACCCAAACGAGCCCAAATCTTCGTAGGTTCATAGATCATATCCAAGACCTCCATTATCCTGGTTCTGGTACCACTTGAAGGATACGGGTGGATCCTTAAGCGCATCATAAAAATGTGTGGATTGCATCGAATGCGATCGGGAGCGACTAGTCGGACTAGTTGCTCCAGGCAGCGGAATTTAAAAAATTTTAAATGTGATGAAACATAAGATGAAACCACATGATCCAAGAACACTTCTTGGATCGTTTCATTTAAAAACAAAGTATTAGAAATACCTCTTGAAGCGTGGTTGCGATCACTAGATCTCTAAAGCAAGAGATCATCCTGACTCAAGTCCGATCCACGAAGATGGCACTTGCGGGTGCCATGATGAGACGCAAGCTTCCCGCAATCCAAGATGAAGATCCAAGCCTTGAATCTCCTGATTTCGTCCAACGAAATCCGACGTCTTCTACTAGTGCGAGAAGAATCAAGAAAGACGGAGATCTGACAGCGCGACGGCGTAGCGACGACTATAGTTCTCTCAAGAACTCAGAGTGGACATGCACTCTTAGAGAGACAGAGATGGGGTGTGAGAATGAGAGAAGGAGAGAGAGCACTTCATACGTGTACTTAAAGGGCTAGGGTTGCCCCTTCTAAAATAGTGGTTTGGGAGTCCATGGATCAAATCCATGGACACACAAAATCAACGGTTAGGATGATTTGTGTTTTTAATCAACATGATCATTTGTTGTTTAATAAAGCAACAACTATTAATTTATATTAAATTAAATATATGTTGCATTATCATCAACAAAATTTAACTTAATAAAATTCATCAACGAAGGATAATAATGGAGATGATGATCATCTCCTAAAGGGGTGGCATCACCCTTGAAAAAGTCAAGGGTGATGTCACCTCTAAAGGTGATTATCATCTCATTATCCTTTTTATAATTTGAAACAACATTTATTGTAAATATATTCACTAAATTAATTCCAAATTAATTAGAGAACATTTCAATCATGCCATTGAAAAATAGTGAATCATATTCACAACCCAAAACAAAATGTAAATTATATTTCCAATTAATTGTCCAATGTGAATCCAATTCACGTCAACAATAAATCAGTAAATATTATTTACAAAAGGGCTCTCTCCAATATATTATAAATCATATTTATTATATACATTGATATTATGGATAGCATGGATAGTACTATCCACATTCTGCATTTCCTTAATAATTAAATCTCATTTAATTATCTTGGATAATCATGCTCATAATATGAATCTCATTCATATTATTCTTGATAATTAAATCTCATTTAGTCATCAATATCATGTTGCTTGGATACATAATTCATCAAAGGAATTATTATTGAACTCCTTCAAGAATAATGTGCTTTCTCCGTAGATACTTGGAGATAAGGACAGGACGATTGTATTGTTCCACGTATAGTGACTTGGACATTGAGATCTTATCTCAAATCCAGATCTTACAGACCTCCCATAGATGCTTGATTAAATCAAGTCCTTAAACTTAATCTTCTCATTGCATCTGAATATCATTCAGATCAATGTCCAACACTTGGACTAAGATCAAGTTACTTCTCTACTGAGAGGAGTCACTAAAATCCAGACCTATTTCATCACTCCCTCGAAATGGAAGCATCATGGTTATACAATCGTTTATGATCACAACACCCTCAGGAATTCCCAATGCCTTTACATCCTGTATACTGGAAGACCTTCTAATAAATCCGAAGTTATAGAACTCTTTTAGACTATCGTCTTCAGGGTTTTATCATTAAGATTCTTATTTGATCATTGGGATTTGGTATCGATCATATGCTTTCCAAAAGCATATATCATACCTCTAAATTCTGTCAAGTTCATAAGTGAGACGACCATGCATGGAATTTATCAATCCCAATACCTCATGAGTGAGCTCATGTCTTCCGGATCAGAAGTGAACCTGTATGATCCCTTCAAGAGATCGTATTACTCATATGCCCTTATATGCACACCAGCTCGCCAGTGTATAGACCTTAGTTAGGTCATCAACCTATTGGTCTACCAAATGTACATACTAAGACATATAACAATACATCTGTCTCCGGTCAGAGGATGCGTGCCTATATCGCAACAATATTCGACATAGGACTTTGGTTATCTCCATCTCATTAAGTCAACCCTTTAACCTAACTAATCTAACACCTTCGAATCTCTATTCTTATGTAGAGGACCTACATCAAGAGGTTGGTCAGATATCAGCCTATAAGAGAAAGGATTGCCATCTCCTACACAGGATGGAGATCATCTCTTAACAATCATTTGACGGTGTTTGATGAGTCCTCAATCTAACTCCTTAGATATTCATCCAAACACCAGCTACTATGATTCAATTATTGAATCAAAAGTTGTATGATCATTAAGATGGCCATGGTACATAAGCCTAATTGTATAGAGGGACCTTATATGCAAATTAGTTTCTTCATTTTAGATCAGGGAATGATATTTGCAATAACATTTATTGTGACTCGTCGTGGGCTCGCATGTCCAACACTAGCAAAGGTAAAGTATAGGAGGGTGATGGATCTCTGATTCTCACTCTTTATTCTTTTATTTTATCTATTTATCTTGGAAAAACAACATGTAAATACCTGTAAATAGAATAACATAGCATTCATAATGCATCTGTTCTTATTGCATAATTAGCATGTATTTGTGCAAAAATAAAAGAATAAAGGAAAAGAAAAAAGGAGGTATTTAAGAATAAATATAGAGTGACTCGAACCCCAAGAGAAGGTCAAGCCTTGACCTGATCGCCAAATAAAATAAGTAGAGCGAGATAGGGTCTACCTTGTGTTGTACATATTACCTATGTAGATAAATAATTATTTTTGACAAAATAAAACTAGATTATTATTTTTACCTCCTTGTATATATTTCTAGAAATAAAATAAAAATAAATTAAAAATCGGAAAAATAAATAAAAATAAAATTACCCTTTCATTGTACAAAACACATGTACATACCTCACATTCACTATTTATTCTATAACTGTAAATAACTCGTAAAAATAAAATAAAAATTATTTGCATTCCTAAAATTATGTTGAAAATAAATAAAATATAAAATAGGATTATTTATGCAAAAATAATAAAATAAAAATTATTGTACATAATACATATGTATATTATACCTTGTATATAATACTATATGTTGTATATATACTAATTTTTTTCATAAAAATAAGTAAAAATCATAGAAAAATTCTTTGATAAATAAAAATATTTTTCATTTTATTCATTTTTTTATTTAATTTCATGTATTATTTTTAATGTAATTTTCTTTATTTTCCACTTCTGTTTTGTCCTATAGTGTCGTTTGTCTTATTCCAGCCCTCTTCTGATTGGGACAGCGTGGAGTTGTTGACCCCGGTCAACTGGTCCCCGTCAGCCCCTTTTCGCACAAGTCAGGTCTCGCGCAGTTTTTCCCGATTCTTAGCAACCTAAATGTGGCTCCATTTCACCCGAATTCTTGCTCCGAATCGAGAGGGCGAATCCCTAATCCCCGCCTAATGCTAACCTAGGATTCGCGCCTCGGTTCGCGGGCAACTTCCTCATCTTCTCAGACCCTCATGCCTATATATCCTACATCTCCACCCTCCTTTTCCGGCACCTTTTGGCTGTGCCACCTCTTCCGTTGCACCCATCCATTTTTCTTAGAGTGACAGCAAGCGAGAGGGAGGGCGAGGGAACCATTTTGATCATGCTAGCCCTAGGTCCATCGAGGTTTCAACCTCGGCTCCGCCGCGAGGAGCCAAGCCTCTGGTTGTTCCGGTCATCGAGGTCAACACCACCGTAGACGTTCATCTACACTCCCATGCGTACTCCGGTCATCCCCAGGTACCCATTTCCCTCCTATTGCCCCTTAATTCGATCATCTCCCCGAGAAATAGAGCATCTCTGATGACGATATTTCCTATTTTGTTTCACAATCCTCCGACGTTACACCACCTCTCACCGACTTTATTCTGCTTATACATCATGCTCCACATCCTTCCATCGTCTCCAATCACTAGATTAGGGTCGTTTAGCATGTCATCTCCCCCGTACACTCACCAACCCTAGTTCTCGATACGTGTAGCATGCTAACCTTTGTCGCAGCATCATCTTCGAGCAAGGCCACTTCTCCTGCAGGGTTGAAGCGCTAGTAGGTCTCATTTGGAGGCCTTTAGCAGTCCCAGGAAGCTCCAAGTTGACCGTGCATCTCCAGGACCCTTCTCTTGGTCATGGGACCTTTTGAGCTTCCCAGCAGCTGTGGAGCATCATCGTCGACTTCTTCCACCCCTCAGCAGCTCATGAGGACGTCGGAGCCGTGTGCAATCGACGATTGAAACTCGTCAGAGGAGAGTTCTTCCCCGATCTTCCAGATGTCTCTCCCACCGTCTGATCGAGGGCCTCTCTAGTTCTAATCTGAATCGTTCATCTACTGGAGGCCCTCCATCGTCAGATCCATCTGAGGACGCCATCTCCGTCATCCACCGTCGAAGTGGTATCCTTGCATCCCAGCCGTTCGATCATAAGTGGAGCGCCATCAGCTGCTGGATTGTGCCTAATAAGGTGTAATTTGTCCTTAGGCCCCTCTCTTGTTTGTCTTTATTGTTTAGTCATGTAATTATTAGTAGTAGTTTAAAATAGTTTGGTTATTTTGCATTTGGACCCTTGTTGTTCTTGATATTTACATTTTAGTCCTCTGTGTGTGAATTTACGTGTTATCTCACGTGTGTATAAAACCCTGAGCTTATTACTGTTATATTTTGAATAGAAGTTTTTTTTATATTTGCATTTATACCCATGTGTGTGGGTTATTCAGCATGTGTGTTTATTAATTGGATATTTTGCACTATTGGCCTTGTTAATATTAGGCCTGTGAACTTTCTTGTAATTGCAACAAGGTCCCTGTGAACTGTGTGTCTTGTTTTTAATTAAATAATTATCAAATTAAATCCAAAAATTACATAAACATTACTGTGAGCTCCTAATAACCTGTAATATTTATTATGATTTTTGGAATCAATTTTGACGAGTCTTTTATTTTCTAAAAATACAAAAACCTATAAAAATCTTACTATTTATTTTATCAAATACATTAACATTATAAAAATTGCTAAAAAATCTAAAAAAATTGTGAGTGTTTGTTTCTGTGTATTGTACTTCCAGTACCATTTTTGTTTCAAAAAACCATATAAAAACCGTACAAATCGTAAACTCTCAAAAAACTATAAAATCATAATAAATTCGAGAAAATTAAAAAAAACACTATCAGCTCTTGTTTGTTCATATTTTTATCTATGTTCTCATAAAACTCATAACCAGGGCATTAGGACACTTTAAGTATTTTTTATTTGTCATTTTGTCCTAGCTGTGCACTATTTCCATGTTTAGCTCTTATTTTATTTTTTTATAAAATCTCATAAAAAACACAAAAATCTCCAAAAATACCTTAATATTTGGAAAATACAAAAAAATTCTTATTTTTGATCATTTTAGTTCTGAATAAAAATTGAAAAGGTGTGATTGTGTGCATAGTTTCTTTATTTGCTTGTTTTTACTCATTAATTAAAATTCCTAAAAAAATTCAAAATTAAAAATTAATAAAACTATGCATTTTAGCTTCTGAATTTCGACTACCTCGAAGGATTTATCATGCTCCTTGAGTTCGACCCTAGTCGCTATTCCATGTTTAAATAAATAGCGGAGACCGCTAACATTGTTTTTGTGCTTTGATTGATTGATTCGAGTGGTTCTCTATTTTTCTTGTTGAGCCTAGGCCTTGTGATCCGAGTCGCAATGACCCTTTGATTATGTGATTCCCTAACCCGTTTCACTCGGCTGCTCACCACAATGTTGTAATATGCTGATGTATTGATAGTATGATTATCAAGTCTATCGAGGGTCCATATAGACGGACTCAGATAGTGCATCGGAATATTATGTATCTACATATAATCATTGAAATTGACTTGTTTATTTGACCAAATCAAAGTCTAATAATTGTATCTCACTCTTCTATTAACATTTGCAATTGGTTGCATATTTTTAGAAGACTAGAAAATTTTGATCTTAAGGTCTAATAGTCATCCACATGGAGGTTGATGCAATTGTTGCAACAATTTCTGTTGGATAGATAGACTTCATGTTTTCAGTGGGAGATAGTCATAGAGAATGTCTCTATGACCTAGATATTGGAATACACTTGTTGTTTATTTCTAAATGTAGGAAATAAACATGAGTTCGGGAATAGACCTATCATAAAGAGTTATGATGGATATATTTATGATAGTAATGTGACATCTGGAGGGAAATACTAAATTAGAAAATGAATGAATGGTTCATTAACATTTTTAAATACTGAAAATTAAACCTTAAAAGATCAATAGGAGGATGAAGATCATTTGAAAATGATCTAACATCATGCCTTGGACATAAGTATAGTGATGACATCGATAGACTAGTAGGAGATGAGACTTTAGAGTGTTTGAAATTTCAAATATTACATACTTGTGAATTTTGTATTCAAAGTAGAAATTGTCCAAGGCACCCTTCTCTGGAAATGGTGTAAGATATCAAGGTATACAAGATCTCATACATATTGATGTATGTGGATCATCTATATCATAATAAACAATGTCGATTTGTGATATCATTCACGATTATTTGTGATATGAGATTTTCTTCCCTTTACCTTAGAAACCTTCAAAATGTTCAAAGATTTCACAATTTTGGTTTAGAACCAAAGTTTGAAGGAAGATGAAAGAATTTTATCTAATCAAGGTAGAAAGTACCTATTATATTAATTCAAGGAATACCTTATGGAGCCAGGAATATCATTTCTATCTCACTCCTAATACACAGAAACTCAACAGAGTTGTAGCGAGATACAATTGGGTCATGTGTCACATGATTTAATCAATGATGAATCTTAGCATAATTACCTCTTAGTTTCCAGGTATATATGTAGTAGAGACTACAATCTGTATCCTTAATAAAATTCCATGCAAGTAGCCTAGAATCTAGCACCTGAGAATGCAACTTCATTAGGAAAATAAAGGAAGGTATTGGATACTTACTTTATGACCTTGAGGTTCTTAAATGATTTCATCTCTAAGGATATGATACATAGAGGATGACTTTATTGGGAATCAAGATGAAACTGAAGTGAATGAACTAATTTAATCTTGAGAAGTTAATGAGGCTCCTGAAATCGGAAGCTAAAAGGATAATTAAAGACGAAACACTCATACCTCTTCAAATAATTTTGAGAATTGATTCCATGTGTCAGTTAAATTTGTCAATGATCTGACTTCATATGATGAAGCTTTTGAGGATCATGACAAGGAAGGATGGATGTTAGCAATAAAGTCTAAAGTAGACTTCATATACAAGTGTTGTATATGGATCCTCCAGGATCCACCTATAATGGTAAAACCTGTTAGGTGTAAATGGATATTCAAGAGAAAGAAGGAACCTGATGAGAAGGTAGAGACCTTCATGGCTTGGCTCGTATCCAGAAGATATACATGATGAGAAGACATCGCTTGCGATGAGACTTGCTCTTCAGTTACCATGCTTAAACCCATTAGAATATTACTAATCGTAGTTACACAACTTGATTATGACATCTACAAGATGGAAGTCAAGATTACATTCCTCTATGAATTCCTCATCGAGGATATTCATATGAAGTAGCCCTAGGGCTTCATAGTTAAGGAAGGCAAAGTGTGTAAGAGAACTCCATCTATGGACTCAAAAAAGCTTCTTGTAGTTGAAACACTAGATTTGATGAAATTATAAATGTTATGATTTCATACAGAATCTTGATGAACCATGTGAAGCTTAGTGGGAGTGCCATTGTCTTCGTCAGGATAAAATGCAAATAAAGTGATAATCATTTGGAATGATATGAGGATGAGAATAAATGTTTTATAATCTGGTTGTTCCATTGAGATCTCAATAATACATCTTAAGAACTTAGTTATGAAAATGTTCAGAGTCAAAGAGAAATGGGTATTGGAACCGTCAGATTAGTAGTACACCTTGGACATATTCTATTTTTGGGAAAACTCCAAGGAAGGCTTCTTTCCCTTAATATATGGTACTAACCTATCTAATGGGACAAAATCCCAGAGAGTTGAGGAAATGGATGCTAAACAATCTTGGCCTTGTGCATCAGTTACGAGAAGTTGGGTGTGTCCTAGATGTGTACAAAAGCCAGATGTTTGCCATGCAGTAGGAGTAGTAATATGTTACTAATCCTACTTTGGAGATAAAACACTTACTTGCAATAATAACAATATCTTCATAGAAGACAATATTTTTGAGACAGTGATCTCAATGTCTTATCTTCAAGAATTTAAGACTTTATAGATAGTTATCTAAAAGGGTCTTTACTGCAGATACCTTAGGAGATAGAGATATCCAGGAATAAGGTTATTCTCGTAAGGATAATAGAAACTACATACTGGTTATAATGATTATTGAGTTATAGTGCCAATGACACTATGACTACTTTAACAATATTGAGTATTGGTTACATAAGATGCAACATTCGCATTGGATGCAAGCACTGTTACTAGGAGATATGCAAGTACTATAAAAGAACTTGGTATAGTCTCTTGAAAAAGAAGTGATTGATCGGTATATCTATCTATTTTTCTAAATAGCCTATGATTGGCACATGAGTGTGGGTTTAAAGATTAGCCCATTAATAGCTCCTTGGTCTAGTGGGAGATTGTTGCACATACTAGCCCACACGAGCCATTATGCAATAAATGTTATCGCAAATATCATTCCAGATCTAAAATAAGGAATGACTAATTTGTGTAATAGGTCCCTTAGTAAAATTACGGTTGTGTACCATGGACATCTTTATGATCATACAGCGGTTGATTTGATTGTTGAATCATAGAAGCTGGTGCTTGGATGAATATCTTAAGATTTATATTGTGGACTCATCAAACACCGTTAAATGATTATTAAGAGATGATCTCCAACCTGAGTAGGATGTGGTAATTCATTATCTTTTGGTGGATATCTAATCGACCATTTGATGCCAGTCCTTTGCATAGGAATAGAGATTCGGAGAAGTTAGATAAGTTAGGTTAAAGAGCTGACTTAATGAGATCAAGATAACCAATGAACTATGTTGTATGCTGTCATGATATTGGCACGCATCATCTGACCGAAGACAAATGTGTTATTATATGTATGGGTATGAATATTTGACAGATCCATAGGTTGATTGTCTAACCAAGGTCTATACACCGACGCACTGGTGTGCATACAAGGTCATATGAGTAACATAGTCTCTTAAAGCGATTCTACAAGTTCATTTACTGAATCGGAAAACATGAGCTCACTCATGAGATATTAGGATTAAATTCTGTACACGGTCATCTCGCTTTGTAAGCTTGATTGTATTTGTATGTTTGATATATACTTTTGAAAAGTATATGATCAATACCTAGGTATGATATATGCTTTTGCAAAGTATATGATTGATACCAACTCCCAATGATCAAATGAGAAACTTTATGATAAAACCCTGAAGAAGACAATCTAAATAGATCTAAAACTTCAGATTTATTCTAGGTCTTCCAATATGCAGGATGTACATGTATTGGGAATACCTGAGGGTGATGTGACCATAAATGGTTGTATAACAATGATGCTTCCATTCTGAGGGAGTCATGAAACAGGTCTTGATGTTAGTGACTCCTCTCATAGATAAGTAATATGATCTTGTTCCAAATGTTGGACAGTGATCTGAATGTGATTCAGATGCAATGAGAAAATTAGATTTATGGCTTTCATTAAATCAAACATCTATGGGAGGTCCCCGAGATATGGACGATCTCAAATGATTCAGATGCAATGAGAAGATTAGATTTATGGCTTTGATTTATTCAAACATCTATGTGAGGTCCCTGAGATATGGATTTGAGATGTGATCTCAATATCCAAGTCACTATACATGGAACATACAATTGTCATGTCCTTATCTCCATGTATCCACGGAGAAAGCGCATTTGCTTCTTGAAAGAGTTCAAGAATAATCCCATTATTGAATTATGTATCTGAGCATTGAGATATTCACAATTAAATGTGATTCAATTATTAGAGATAATGTGAAATAGATTCATATTATTAGTCCATATAAGTATAGTTATCTAAAATGAGTATATGTGATTTAATTATTCAAGATGTGAATAATGTGAATGTGATTCAACTTATTCGGAGACATGAGAAGAATCACCTTGGATAATTAGTGTGATTTAATTATCAAATATATGACTAATGGTGATATCTCTATCCATAATAATAATGGAAAATATAAATTTGATTTATAATATGTTGGAGAGATTATGTAAATAAAATTTCAAATTATATGTTGTTGTGAATTGGATTCACAAAAAAAAATTAATTGTAAATCCGATTTACATATTACGTTGTATATATGAATATGATTCATATTTATTAATGACATGATTGATGTTTTTACAAATTTAATTTGGAGTTATTTTTGAGTTGTTACATTTTATCCTATATAATAAATATATATTAAAGAAGGTAAAACCACCAACAAGGTGGTCGTCCACCTTGACCAAGTCAAAGTGGGGAACGACCACCCTCTTTTTAGGGTGGTGGTTGCCTCCCTTAGTATATGTTTATTATAATTGAAACTAAAATGAATTAATGTGTTTCTTGATAAAGGGAGGAATTAATTTATTATAATTAAATTTGTTGTTGAAAATTTATAGCAACAAATGATGACGATTGATTAATAACCTCTTAATCTAACCTATTGGATTAGGATGGCACATGGATTGAGATCCATATACATCCAACTAGTATAAATGGAAGGGTAGCCCATGCCTTTTGGACTACACACATAATTCCAAGAGGAATTAAACTCTCTCCTTCTCTCTCTTTACATACACCCCCTCTCTACCACCATAGAATGGATGTTGATGAATATCCATTTTAACACCTTTATTGTATCATTTTGGCCTTAAAAATACTAGATAATGTATGTAAATATCATTAATTTGTACAAAATAACATTCATCATTTATTACATTTATTGTGTACATATTATGGTTTTTAATGCCAAAATTATAAAATAAAGAGAAGAAAAGAATAATAATAAAATATCGAATATATTTTATGACCCTAAATCCCGAGACCAAGTCAAGAATTGAATTGGCGGACAAGGAATAAAGTAGGGGGAGATAAGGGACAAAATTATAATAAAAACCTCATTTATTTATTCATCCAATAAAGCATTTTGACACCTAGTTTATTCTTTATTTATTTATGCAACAATAAAGAAACTTTATACATAAAATCTGCAAATAATAATGTAAATAAAAATACAAAATTGATTTTGTACAAAAATAATACACAATGTACATTTTATACACAAAATAAAAAGCCAAAATCCCAACTTCACAGGCCCATATCTTTCAAATAAAAACTCAAAATATATCAAATCACATATAAATGTATATAACTTTTAATGAGCTAATTAATGGAGGTGGTTTCATATCTTTGGAGTTAAGGTGTGAAAGTTAGGTTTTGGACCCTCATTGTACATTATACCCGATTAAAATATTCATTATATTCATTCTTTACTATTTTTACGAATTTATATTTTTATAATTCTATAAATAATATTATAACACATGTCCATATTGAAACAAAAATAAAATCACAAAGAAAACAAAAGAAAATAAGTCTATATAAAACATAGGCAAAATACCTATACTAATACATGTATATAAATAAAGGAGAAATATTTCTTTTATTATTTATTCTTTTATATTTTATATTCTTGTAAATATTATTTATATTCCATAAAAATATAAAAAAGAAATTAAAACCCAATAAAATACATTCAAATAAAATAATGTATATAATACATAGATAAAATACCTATAAGTATCCCTACATATTATATATCTCTATTTATTTAAGTGTACAATATATATCATAAAAATATAATAAAATATAGTTATGTACATAAAAATGAGTTATAAATATATCTAATAAAAGAATAAAATAATAAAATAAGATATTCAAAATAAAAATAAAATAGTTAAAATAGAGATGAATATACCTATAATTATACCCTTAAAAGTTTACTAATAATAAATAACATCAAAAAATAAATAAAAATCATGATCAAATATTACATGAATTAATAAACATTTTTTATTTTATAAGCAAAAATTAATAAAAACCATTTATTAAGTTTAATTAATAAATTTATAATAAGACAAGTGGTTTTGTCGTTTAGTGTCGGGTCTAGAACAATCACATCGCTTCCAGAGTTGACCTCCAGTCAACTCAACCTCGAGGCACTTCTGACTCATCCACAACGTCAATTCCCCTCTTTTCTGCCATTTTCCTGCTTGATCCCTCTATCAAACATACCCGATCCCTTCATGGGATTTCATCATGACTCTTCCATCATCCACGCCAGGATCTTGGATACTGTGTGCATACTCTCGATCGCCGCCAATCATCCAATCAATAAGGGTGCCATCACATATGCATAAATAAGAAATTTCTCCTCCTTTTGCAAACTTGGTCATCTTCTATCCTCTAGAACCCCGTGTCTTAGGCCAAGAGTGCATCCTCATGACAGGGGGAGTTCCCCTAAGTCCACGGCAGTTGGAGGAGGTGGAGGTTGCACCCAAGGTTGTCGTCGTCGAAGACACATCTGCTCCCCGATCTCGAGCCATGTATGAGCTACGCACTTTACTCTTTTTAGGTAGATTCTAATTCCTATTTTTTAATTATGCAATTAGTTTAGTGTTTAGCCTAGCTATTTACCCTAAAACACTCATTTCGTAGTTTGTCGGAGCTCCACTCCGGCGAACCTTTCCCTTGTGCCCGACTGTCTTCCGACCACACTTTCACCCTCACCTCATCTCCTTTCGCCCTTAGACCACTTTGATGCCACCAGTAGCTAGGGGGATCGTCCACCTCCGTTTTGCATTCGATTTCAGCCTTATAGGGGATCGGGCGTAGGAGAGGAGCCCCATCAAGGCTCGGGCGAGGAGTATTCTTGGCATGTTCTTCCATCGAGTCTCTATGTCATCCGATCAGGATCTGCAGCCTAGTTTGAACGATAGTCGTCTGATCCAGCCCGCCCTCAACTGTCAGATCAAGCACCACGATCTAATCCAGACCACTGGCCCTTGAAATGGTATTGTGTGATGGCAACACAACACGTGGACAAGTGAGACGGCCACTGCCGTCCGATCCAGTGCATAAATGGGATAATTGCAAAATTCGTCCATCTTTTTGTTTATTCACTAAATAGTTTTGTAAATAAAATCTGTAATGTAAATAAAATGGGAATTTTGCAAATGGCCCCAAGTACTTCTTTTATTTGCATTTGGGTCCATTCCACGTCACCTCACGTGTCATCCTGTGAGGTGGCGAAATTGCATGTATGCCCGTGTGGATTTGTGTATTTAGTTTAAGTTCAATAAAATCTAAATGGCATTGTACATTTTTGTGAAAATTGTAATGAGGCCCCCAGACTTTAATTTATTAACATTTATGCCCCTGCCAAGATATTTATTTTTATCCATCTACTCTTTTTATTTTAAATAGATAATGTGCTCCTAAAAATTCGCAAAAATAGGGATAGATGCCTCTTGCCATGAATTTTCATGCCCCATATTTATTTCACATTTTTGTGCATTTATTTGTTTATTATTAATCAATAGGATCTTAATTTTGTACTAACTAGCTTAGAAAATATCAAAAAATATAAAAACATCTTTAAAAATTCCAAAAAAACGTGTATATTGTCTACTTTATCCTATTTTAATTACAACCAAAAATCACTAAAAATGAAAAAGAAAAGAATAAAATTGAAAAACCCTTAAAACCTTCATAAAAATTTATAAAATCACTTAAAAATCCAAAAATATGTTTGTTTATTTTATAATTTTCTTTATATAAGTATACATATTAAAATTGATTTGGATGATTTTGGAACTTATTTACTATTTTTAATATTCAAATCAATTTCGAGTATTTATTAAATCCCTTATTTGGGAAATTGTTGACTTTAAAAATCCATAGAAATTAGCGAAAATTCCAGAAAAATTACAAAAACATTAGAAAAATATATAAAATCCACAAACACTTTTTATTGTGTTTTTGGTATATTTATTAATATTTATAAGTATAATACTCTATATTATGTATAAAGCCTTATATATTGACATATTATATATAAGAAAAAGGAAATATAAACATTGAAAATATAAAAAGAAAATATAAAATTAAAAAAATTAAAAAAAAATATATAAAACAAAAATGAAATAAAAACTTTATAGATAAAATAAAAAACCACAAAATTAATAATAATGAACAAGAGATATAAGATAAATTTTTGTGCGCATTATTTTGCCCCCTTTCTTTCATTTGCTCCTTGAGTTCAACCTCTACACGTGCTTACACCTATACACATTTTGTTGTCAAGTTATAGTAAATTTTAAATCCACATTTTTTCTATTCATTACTTTATTTGTATTGTGGGTTAAATGTTGATCGACCGAGGTTTAGTGAGCGGTCAACACATCGACTGCGGTTTCGCCTTATGAACCGTGCGACCCTTATTCAAACCTCTGTCATCAAATGACACCATTGTTGGGGAGCAATGCCCCATAGTTAGGTATTCTTTTATTTTGTTCTATATCCCTTGTTCATTTATTTATTCATTCTGTATTTATGTATTCATGTTATTTTTTCATTAATTATTTGATATTGATTATGATTGTTCTGAAACTTTTCTATGTTTGACTGTGTTGCGAGGGACGGCCAAGTGAGGGAGGACCTCCTAGGAGGACGGTTGCACCCAAGAAAGGTGGAGGCAGCCTCCAAACATCGCTGGCAGGAAAGAGCAGCAAGGGCAGATAGAGGAAAATTTTGAAGACAATCTATTTTCTATATTTCATTTTCTTTCTGCATTATTATGTATATTTATGTGATAGAGTGAACATATATGTGTAATAATTTGGACTCTCATAAGTACAGTGACTTCGTGAGGTCTGTCGCTCGAGGGATTGTTCCCTTGGGGGCCTCACCAGCTTTTTTGTTTTTTTATCACTTTATTTTTATTTGTTTTCTATATTTTGTTTTATTTATTTTGTGTGAATGAGCCCTATCTTAGGAATTGTTTGCTCGATAGATTAAGGTCCAAAGCCCTAATAAACTTTCATGTACCTATAGCTTCTCTTCTGGAATTAGTCAAATCATAAATGCTATTTATTTGGATTTGAGATCGAGTGCCGAGAGAAGTGCTATACAACGCTGGCAAGATCCGTTGTAGCAGACACCGATGCACTTCAGAGACCAGACTTTTGGATCTTATTTCTAGATATTTAGCATTTGGTGCTTCACGATAATATCAATTACAATTTTGGGGCGATTTCATTGAATTGAATTACATGTAGTATAATTTTTAATTCTGTTATGCATCCCGCATGGAGAGAGATGGGAAGCATTGTAAGTCTTCTGACTTTGCATGCATCATCGATTTCGGACTTGCATGGCTTTTTTTACCTTCTCCCTCTAATTCTACTCACTTAGGATGCTAAATGGAATTAAAAATATCGTTAGGCACGTGCATTGAAAAATAACAAAAAAAGTGATAACATAAATAAAATTGGGACTTCTAACTCTATTGGACTTTAAAAATAAAAATGTAATGAATTCATTGCTTTGGGGAGAGCAAACCCCTCATTATTTGTGCATTTTATTCCTATGTACACGCTAAGAATTAGTGCTCAAATCCCAAGCCTATCTTCGGTGTGTACAACTTCTTAAAAATCATCTAACTCTAAAAATAAAAAGATAAATGACCAACATCTTGGTCTTCACTGTGTCGAGTAGGTGAACTGGAGGTTTGCTTTGTACATTGATTGTGTTTTTGAGTCCATGTGCATTTTCACCCTTCATTGAGTAGTCGGTCCCATCAGTATGAGTCATCATTTTAGATCATTGGGTCTCTCTACCCCTCTTGTTTATATATTTCCTCATTTGGATATGAGTCGTGATATTGGGCCTTAAGCTTCACCTTCCTAGCCAGATTTTGTGGCTCTCTTCCTTGCCCATATCACCCATATCTAGTCCGATTCAAGGAGACCCTCTCCTTGAACAACAATTTTGTCTATATCCATTTCCATCTCACCCACCCTCCTCGTTCCCTCTGTATCATCCCTTCTTCTGCTAGGATGGTTGCGCTTGTTGATAGAGCCTGCAACGAGATTTATTATTTACATTGATTATTTGATTAAGCCAGGCACATTTTGAGGATGTTGAGAATGGTGTACTCCTTTTGGTGGATATGACTCTGGATATGTGCATAGATATTATTGAGGATTTTTATGATTGCACGATTACCAAGTGTGATTCCTTTTTTAGGAAATCTGATCATGCACACTGGATTGAGGATGTGATGTATTGTGATTATTTGATGACGACTTCATGAGCTACGATTAAACGATCTATTCTGCAGTTCTTTCCATCTTAATTTAGAGGTTTGATTGACTATCCTTAGATGTGCTTTAGAGAAACAATACCCGTCATCCCACATGATTTCATTCATCTCCAAAACTGCCCCATCCTCCATCTCCAGACTTTTTACCCACCTGTAGCACGTAGAGGATTCCTGCTGACATTTTGAATCATCCCAACTACTTGGATTGACTTGAGGGACCGCATTGCGACTGACGAGATTGACATTAGCACCACTCACTTGATCTTATGCTCTCCGATTGAGGATTGATTGATTATTTTGAGGACCTAAGACTTGATGTCAGTAATCCCATGACCTTCATTGACTTAGTTTCCATTACTCCCCGAGGACTATCTGCGGGAAAATGCAACATTTTCTTTACGATTAGTTTCACTCTCGACTTGTGTGTCCATCTTGTTGGAGCACGAGACTGAGTCGTCAGATATATATTATTGGCCTCCCTATCTGCTTGTGTGCCCGATCTGTCGGTGCACGAGTCCAAATTCATGGACTTCTTCAAGTTTTCTCTCCTTGACGGTCCTCACAAGGATGAGTCTCACTTCGTTGTCTATTCACTGCTTAGATCACAGTGCTCCCTCAGGACTATCTGCGAGAGACGGTGACATTTTCTCTATCATTCGGTCTCTTCTGCTGGGTAGCCCAATCTTTTGTCTACCAAGACTGCTCGGTCTGACTCCTTTGAATCTGCTCACCTTGATGATCCTCGCATGGGTGAGATCTGTTTCGATATTCACTGCTTAGTTTGCACCACTCCTTGAGGACTATCTTCAGGAGGATGCAACACATTCTTTATGCTCGGTTCCACTGACTAAGTGTCTCTGATTTGGTAGGGCACAAAACCGAGTCGTTTGATATGAACCATCGGTCGCACTTCCTTGATGTATATCCGATATGTCGGATCATGGGACCAATTTATCTAGACTCCTTTAAGTCCGCTTTCCTTGACAGTCCTCGCAAGGATGAGCCATCTTCCTCGGATTATTCTCTGCTTAGTTGGTAGTATGCTCCCTGAGGGTTGTCTGCAGGACGCTACCACACTTTCTCGATCTTTCGATCTCTTCTGTTGGAAACCGATTTGTAGCGTACCGATACAGCTTCTGATGATCCGTCTGATGGATCTGACTCCTTTGAGTCCACTCACCTTGACGTCCCTCGCAAGTGTGAGCTACGTTTGATTATTCATTGACTAGTATGTACTACTCCCCGAGGGTTTTCTGTGGGAGGATACGTCATTTTGTAGATACTCGATTTCACGTATGGTGCCTCCTATCTATTGGAGCACGAAGTCGAGCCTTCTGACATGTGTACTCAGTCTCCTCTTTGGTTGTGTCTCCTATCTAGTGGAGCACGGAGCTGAGTCTCTTTATTATTCTGAGTTCTTTAACTCATATGAGTCTACTCATCTTGAGGACCCTTGCATGGTTGTGCAATATCTTGTGGCATTTGGTGTGTCCCTTTGAACTTTCTAATGTTAAGACCACCGGATACCCTACTGTAGAGAGAATATCTTGTTCTTCATTTTTTCTACCTTTGTGAGACCATGATTGACTTGGAGGAATCTGTACTGCTCATTCTTCCTTCATTTCTTACTGTACCAGCTCCGATCTATTATTCCTTCCTTATGGGTCGATGATCTACTCCATGCTATCGGTTCCTGGTTTACTTTTCGATCTGTTTTCCCTGATTGCTGACACCCACTTGATTGTATACCTGGGTGTCTTATCACTTTCTGACTGTGTCACCGTTCTCACAAGGAGACGATGACGAGAGTACGGTATTCATATCAGATATCGTCATGTGCTTAACCAGTCTATACTTGTTATATATACGTGTTTTGTCTTACATTCCTTCTTTCTCATGTGTGTCATGTGTACCCAAGATCATTCACCATACCTGTGAGTCTATACTTAAGATGTACCTTGTCCTAGGTATAGGGGGTACACCCCATGTTGTTCTTTCTTCGTTCTGTTTCATCGCTCCCGTCGTTACTTATACCTAGGGATCTTTTACCCTAAGTATCGGGGGTGATGTATACATTCTCTGTGATCTCTTCATGTATCTTTATTTCTATTTTCTTCTTTTCTTCTTTTCATTTTCATTTTTCTTTTTCTACCAGAGAGATGTCGCCCATTTTTGTCAGCTTCTGTACTTAGGGCGTACTTTGTCCTAAGTATAGGGGGGTGCACCCCAAGTTCTTTCATTCATTGGTCCCCTCCACTATCGCCTCTCTTTTTGATTTTCTCTACTATACTTAAGGATATCTCACCCTAAGTATAGGGGGAAACAAACTGGGTTGTGATCTGTTTATTTCCTCCCTTGACCCTCCCTACTTTGTGTACTGTCTGCTATACTTAGGATTATTTGATCCAAAGTATAGGGGGTAAGGTCAACCTCTGCTTCATTTATCTCTTCATTCTTTCATTTCTTATTCATTATTTGTAGTATAGGAATTTCTATACTTAGTACGAGTTATGTCTTCTCCTTTTCTTTTCGATGTATGAGGACATAACTCAAGCTAAGTATAGGAGGGTCGTATATACTCTGTATATACTTTAGCCAAAACTCGTACTTTCGTATTATTAATAATTAATATGGCTAAAATATTATATATAAATAAGCAATTCATTAAATCAATTAATAATAAATTCGTTTTTATTCCTCAATTCTTTTTTTATATATTGATTAATAAATCAGCTTAAATTTTTTTTGCAAAATGATTTGAAAAATGGTTTGATTTGTTTGGAAAACTTTTTATAAAATTTTTCAACCTTTGTAAAAATAATTTGACTTGTAAAAATTATTTCTTGTGTGTGAAGTTTTGAGAACCCATTTGCAAATGATTTTGAAAATGGTTGTAAAAATATTTTGAAAAATCTATATATATTATTTAAAAATTTGATGATTATAATATATATTGGTAAAATATGATAAAATTATGCAAAGATCAAGCCCAATATTTGACTTATAATCTACAATCTTGCATAACTCATTTGTTATTTATTCCATAATTGCAGAGGAGAAAATCGTGATATCCAGATAAAATACTCTCAAAAATATCCATTCACAGATTATGTATTGATTATATATGGTGAGAATATATTTAAATAATAAATTTCCATGAATAAATCATCTACAGTAAAAGGGAAAATGAAAGTGCAATGGATGTAATGATTTAGAATCCAACATGTTATTTTGGCATTATAAATTCCATTGACAAATTCCCAATCCTTAAAGCCACTCATGTACATGCATGTACACCCCCTTTTATTTACTCTCTCTCTCTCTCCCATTACCCATGAAAGTAGCCACCCATATTATTCTCTCTCTCTTCCCCATGCATGAATGAATTAATTGTTTTTTGTATTTACATGCATGTGACTCTTCATTTCATTTTGAGGAGATGCATATGGCTTTTATAAAAAGGACCCCTTCCTCCATGCAAAGGGCTCTCTCGTCCCATCTCTCTCTTTATTCTCTCTCTCTCTCTATCTCGTTTTCTCTCATGCAGGCAAAGGTGTAGTGCCTAGAGTCCCTTCCCCGCGGGGATCATTTTCTTCTCCAGGTCGCAGCTAGCTTGTATGCTACACTGCACATAGGCGTTCGACTAGCCAGCAGGTGCGCCTCCAGCCGCCACCCTCTTCCGTTGTGCCCCTCCACATGTTACCAGCTAGCCACAACCCCCATTGCATGCGTCATCGCCTACAACGCGCGTGGGTACGCGTCCAGCTACTGCCACCCTTGCACGGGTGCGCATCCAGCCACCGGCCACTCCTCTCCAGCGCACCCTCCTCCTTTACGCGGGCACGTCTACAGCAGCCAGCGGACACATCTTGCGCCACCGTGCTACGTCCTCACTCCAGGATCTCTCTTCCCGATGTCCTCCATCCCGCACAACTGTTGTGCGTCCCACCTGCTCACGCACGCACAGCCAGCCTCACACACGTCGCATCTTGCGAACACTCCAACCCCGCCGTGCACCGACATCTAGCTCTTGCTCCCGCACGCCAACAGCCCTCGTGCAACCTCATCCACTTTATCCAGGTAGTTCCCTCAAGCTAAAACGTGCACCCACCCTTACGTGCATGAAGAGAGCATTATCTATCTTTATATCTCTCTCTCTATTATAACATCAATTGCATTTATACCCATAAACTATTTGTTATTTTAAGTTTTTTCTTTAGCTTAAAAGTTTGAATCTTTACAACTTTGAATCATTGCCTCAACTTATTTTCTAAGTGCATCTACTTTATCTAACCTGTTGTTTCATGTGCTAAATGGATGCCTAAAATTCTAGAAAATATTGGAGAAACATAAGGAAGCATTTCTGTTATCTTGAGACAACTTCTATCATGTTTGACATACTCTAAGCAAAATTATCAACACATCTTGTTTCAGCGGATTGAGATGAGAATCAAGTTTAAAATGTCAAATAACAAATTGCAATTTTACTTGGTCCTTGTGGATTCGAACATCTACTTGTGCTCTGCATTTTTCATTCCTCCATTACGCTCCTAGTTGTATATTATTTGTTTGATTCCGATTTATTGTGGAAAAACAATGACTTGATTAAATCATCATTTTAAACTGCGAAAAATCGAGTCAACATTTTGGTACCGTTGCTGGGGACTAGGCAACATTTACAATTTTTTCTTCTTCATTTTTACTTATTTTCAATTATCTAATCAGCGTATTTTTTTGTTTTGCAGGTACTTAGGCTTCAAAATGGAAAAATAATACTTATCTTTTCATGCATTTTATTTTAACAAACTTGTAATTTGTTTGAAGTAGAAAAAATTTGTAATCTTAATTCCCCCGCCCCCCACTTCTCGGGAAAGCTCACCATCAGTGGGACAAAATATTACGGATTAGCGCCAGAAGTGCAGGCACTGTGAGCTCCTCTTTCTATTAGGCATCGTAGGTTTTCAAATATTTGCATTTGTTTGTGCTCCAAATTTAAACCGAAAAAAATTAAAAAATACTTCTTCTTTGCATCATCTCTGTGGTCTTCTCCCTCTACTCACCTAAAAAGATCACCAAAACGTGCTTTATCGCACTAAAAAGATAAGCTTGAAAGGCCACCATAGTGGCCCGAGCAGAAAGTGGGAAAAATTTCTGAATGCTTGTTTTGATGCACATGTATGACACAAAAATCACGAGCACATAGAAACCTTGGATAGAGACAAAAATCTCTAGTGTTGAGTGGGATTGCAGAGAGAAATCATAACTCCTTGACATGTTGGGCACAGGTTATTGTGGGAAGAGCAGATCCTCGATCTGAGTACTTCACTCTGGATCCCCCAGCCGGATTAGGACATCGATTTCTCACAATCTTCCACACCCACCTCTTCATTAAGGACCCGCAAATTCTCCGATAGCATTCGTTGAATCACTAAATTAAAATTGAAAAGATACCTCTCCCGCGGCAAATTTTTGTGTGAATTGGTGAATCAACAACTTATCTGGTGTTTATGCTATGTATGCTACGTCGTAGGTCTCTGAAAAATCTATTACAACAACCTCTAGATTACGACCTAGTTTATAAATCAAAATCCAACCCATCTCCTTCAACTGAGAAACCTGAGAACTTACCTAACCTAGGAGACATGGGAGAAGAAAGACCAAACCCTATGGATCTCATCTGTTATCAACTGCAATTATTGAGAGATGAAAATGCGACGATCCGCCATACCATAGCACCTCTCATCCGACCACCGCCCATAAGCATGCATTACAACTCGGCTGCAGAAGACTTAGTTCATTGGGTCCAAATCCCGTCTGAAGTAGGAAACTTCAAAATAAAGCATGCATCCCTCTCCTTAATCCCAAAGTACTATGGAAATGACTCTGAAGATCCCTTCCTTCACATCCAAGATTTTTGATCTGCTTGTAACACAATGAGTATCCCTGGGGTAGAAAAAGAATACATCTACATGAAAGCCTTATCCTACTCACTCAAAGACAAAGCACTACAATGGCTTCAGAATTACGGAACTCCTCTCACTTCATGGGATGCCTTAAGGGAAGCCTTCATCAAGAAATATTTCCCCATAGGAAAAACCAATGTCCTGAGACAAGCCATTTCATCTTTCACTCAGAAAAACAGAGAGCCCATTCAAGAAGCCTGGGAACGGCTTAAGGAACTTCAAAGGAAATGCCCTCATCATGCCATCCCCAAATGGAAGTTAGTTCAGATATTTTATGAAGGCATGGATACATCATTTAAGAGAGTGATTGATGGCTCCTACGATGGAAAATACATCAGCCGTGATGAGCATTTCGTTTGGATTTATTTGAAAATATGGTTGATAATTCGGTGAATAGTTCCTCAATTGAACAATACAGTGGGAACACGAGGATAGTAAACATCATTGACCATGAGAGATCTACACAAAGAGAATCTTGATAAACGGGAAACCCTCTCAAAACAAATGGACCTCATGACTCAAGCCATAGGAAAAATGGCCATGAATAATCCCATCGTCCAAGAAGTTGACCACACCACATTCATCCATAATCAAGACATGACTCTAGAGACTGTGAATTAGGTGTAGAGAAATCAAGGAGATGGATAGAACAATCAAATTCTTGGTGGAATGGACAAAACAACTATCATTTCCAAAATCACACCCAACCCAGACAACTGATAGCACCTCCTGTAACCCAACCCTTCACCACTGCGGTAAACTTCGATGCCTTGGCTCAAGCAATAAAACAACTGGCTATAGCACAACAACAAGCCACTAAATCTCAACAACAAGCCAACTCTGAGAATGCCCGACAATTCGTCGAGATCAGGTCATACATCCCAGCCTTGTCACATCAACCGTTGCCCAACCCCAATACCAACAAGGCCAGTTCATGTGGAGTACTTCAAACTCCACTACATGCTAGATCTTTCACCTCACCACCTGGTTTTCAAAACAATAATCAAGGATTCTTCACATCTCCTAGGGCAAATCAAGGGAACACACAACAAGCACCTAGGAATCAAGTGAATTTCAAAACTCCATCCCGACCAAACCAATCTGCTAATGCGGTCACTATGAGAAACATGAAAACCACTTCTGCCTTCACCAAACCACTGGCTTCAGAAGACCAAACCAAAATTGAGGAAGAGTTTGATGATGAAGAGAAGCTAACTGAGACAACCATGCTCCCTCCTTCCTCCCCAACCATAACTATCCCCTTTCCCGGAGCTCTTCACCGAAGAAAGACTCGATCTTGCACCATCGATCCAGAGCTAGAAAAATTGTTCTACGACATTGTCATTGAAATCCTGCTCCTAAAAGCCCTCGAACAAGTTCCAGCCTTCTCCCGATTCTTGAAGGAAAAATGCACACCAAAACGGAAATCCAAGGGAAATAGTAAAAAGGACAATGAGGACAATGAAAAACACGTGCTCCCTCGAGCAACATCCAATGCCATATCCCAATTCCTGTCCACCAAAAATAAAGATCCAGGAGCTCCTCTAGTTAGAAGCACAATTGGAGAATTAACCTTCGATCACACCCTACTAGATAATGGTGCTTCCATCAATCTCCTCCCTACTGCTACTCTGGAGCAATTTGACTTAGGAAAACTGAAACCTGTCTCAATGATTTTGCAAATGGTTGATCGATCTGTGAAAAGACCAAAAGGATTACATAAGGATGTGATAATTGATGTTCAAGGCCATAAATTCCCGGTCGACTTTGTTGTGATGGATATAGATCAAGCAAATATACTGAGTGAGACACTGATCATACTGGGCCGACCATTCTTGGCCACTGTTAAAGCCCATTTTGATTATGAGGATGGAAGAGTTGAATTTAAAATCAATGGTCAAGTCATTCCTGTTGATCCTGTCATCCCTACTCCCACTGAATCTAAGACCAAAGATTGTGGTTGGATAGAAAGATGTGTTGTTTTCAACATTCAAAATGACTTTGCCCCCATACATCTCACCAAAGATCCTTTAGAGGTTAGTATGAACACCTTTAGATCTACTTATAAGAACACCTCTCATGAAATTGCGACAAACAACCTGAATCTAGCACTGGAAGCTCCACCATGCCCTCTCACCGGACAAAAAATTGATGAGCTTGATAATACCTGGGACACATTAAACTCTGAACTCACATTGACCTCATCCATGATCATGCCCATGATGGAACCACCAACCATTTCTGTAATAGATTCAGGAAACACTACAACTTTGACGCCACCGACAACCATTGTTGAATTAAAACCTCTACCCCAAGATCTGAAGTATGCGTTCCTGGATGATGAGAACACTTTACCAGTCATCATAAATGCCAACCTAAATCATTTGCAAGAGAGCCAACTCATGGAGGTTTTGAAAAAGAATTCCCTGGCCATTAGATGGAAGATAACAGACCTAAAAGGAATAAGCCCAACATTCTGTACTCATCACATATATCTGGAAAACGATAGTAAACCCTCTCGAGAAATGCAAAGATGGTTGAATCCCAATCTACGAGAGGTCGTGAAGAATGAGATCTATAAATGGGCAAGTGCGGGTATCATTTGTCCTATTTCTGATAGTCCTTGGGTCAGTCCTCTCCAAGTTATCCCCATGAAAGCTAGATTAACAATTGTCGAAAATGAAAAAGGAGAGGACATACCCACCAGAGTAGCCACATCTTGGAGAGTCTGTGTAGATTATAGGAAACTCAACAAGGCTACCCGAAAAGATCATTTCTCATTGTCATTCATTGACCAAATCATTGAGAAGCTAGCCGGAAAGGAATTTTTTTACTTTTTGGATGGATACTCTGGTTATAACCAAGTGGCCATAGCACATGAAGATCAAGATAAAACCACTTTCAATTATCCAATTGGAACATATGCTTTCCGTCGCATGCCTTTCAGACTATGTAATGCCCCAGCAACATTTCAAAGATGCAAGATGGGAATTTTCACCGATATGATCGGCGATTTTATGGAAGTATATATGGACGATTTCTCTATTTTTAGAGACTCTTTCGAGGTAACACTTGGATTTTTAGATAGAGTCCTACAGAAATGCATTGAAGTGAACCTGATATTATCTTGGGAGAAATCACATTTTATGGTGAAACAAGGGATTGTGTTAGGACATATTGTGTCAAAGAAAGGGATGGAAGTGGATCCATCAAAAATTGAGATAATCACCCATTTAAGTCCATCGGTGAACATAAAAGGCGTTCGGGCCTTCCTAGATCATGTCGGCTTTTACCGCCGCTTCATCAAGAACTTTTTGAAAATTTCTCGCTGATGAACCGCGAAATCGGCCCTTTAAGAGTGCGAAATTAGCACTTGGTATTGTCGTAGCAGTCGGGCCGATTCGGGCTCATCAAAAACCATCTCATTTAAATATGTATATAATGGATCAAAATGAGATGGTCATGATTTTATTTTTTTAACTTGTTAAGATACCAAGGTCGAACTCAGGGACACGAGCCTCTCTCGTATTAATCGAATTTTAGTCTATTTAACTAAGCGTTGAGTTACAGGAATGTATAGGTCAAATTCATGCAAAGACACAATAATGCATTAAAAATAAACATGCAATTTTTTTATAAATTTTTTTATCATGCAAATCTATGCCATGTAATGCAATGGAAATACGCCCTAGGTACAAATTAATGAGCAAAATAATCAACAAGTCAATTCCAGATTTAATTAAGGTGACGAACTCAATTTGAACAAGGCATGGATTAAGTAACAATAGACATATAGCTATCAAAATAATACATCAACATTAAAGTGTTCATTATAAGAAATAATCATGCCATGAGAAAGTTCGTCAAACGAGCTTCGAAATGAAACTGAAATCAACTTAATCAGAGCTACGAGGCTTAAGATATGCATGAAGAAAGACAAGGGCATAACTGAAAAGAAACATGAAAAGATAACTACAAAAAGGTCCCTGGGAAGGAGTAAAATGAAAATAAAATAAGTTCTGAGGCCTTCCCTATAAAAGTTCCACACACGCAAGGGCCTTTCTGCAAATTGAAGAAACTTGGTAGGTGTCTCTGCAAATTGCCTAGATAAACACCTATCCAGGCTCGGGAGGAGGCTCGGGGGTTGCTTCGGCTTGGCTCGGGTGGTTTGAGGCTCGGTGCAGGCTCGTGGAGGCTCGGAAGGCCCAAGCTTGGAGGTTAGGAGACGGAGGCTCGGGGAGGCTATGGATCCGACATGTGGCCTGTTGGAGTCCATCCGATCGTGACGATCGGGCGGCTACTGTGCGATCCAAGAGTGTCGACGTGGCGGCATAAGAACCGTTGGATCTTGAGGATCCAACGGTTGATGGATTCGATGGCGTGGCCTCATCTGGGTCGTTGGATGATCGCCGAGAAAGGATCATCCAACGGTCGTTGTTCCTTCTCCTCCATCCTTAGCTGGCGGCATGTTTGGAGCTCCGGCGAAGGAGCTCCTCCTCCGTCGCTCTGTCCTGGGCACGATGAAGCTCGCCCGACGCTCCTGAAGGAAGGTCGATGGAGTTGGGAGCTCGGGCGAGATGCAGGACTCTCTGGAGAAGGCCTCCGGATCGCTGCTGTCGAGAACGATGATGACGAAGATGGGTCCGACGGGTCTCCGACCATTGAGAGTTTGAAGACCTGCATGATTAGTGACATAGCCGAAGCAAACAAGGGTGTTGTGCGTGCGAAGTGGAGTGCGAATGGGAGCTCGGGAATGTTGAGAAGGTGGGAGCTCAGAGCTCCTCCGCCATGGGAGGCGGAGGAGGTGGGTCGGAAGTGAATCAAGGTCTGGAGGAAGAAGAGCATGGTCGTAGGAGTGCGTGTGAAAGGGGATGTGTTGGCGGAGCTAACGGGGTGAACAATGGAGGGTGAAATTGACTGACGAAGCCTAATTAAATGAGTAATAGACGAAGAAAATGCAGAGAGAGAAAGAGGGGAACTTACCTGGTCGGAAACGGAGCGGAGGGCTTGGGATGGGGATCGAATCGAGCCCCGGGTCGTCCCTGGACACGGGCAGCCGGTCCGTGCAGCTCGAGTGGTCGCTAGGGCGCCGCAGCTCCGCCTTGTTCGGCAGAGGGTCTCACCAGGGAGCTCGTCGTCTTCGCTCAATCCGGCCACCTCCCCCTGTCATTGGGAGGTGGCGGAGGGCTGGGCGAACCCCCATGTAAAGGTGGACAAGGTGTGATGGTGAGGAAGGCGGCGTATTTGAAGAAGGTGATGGCGGAAGTGGTGGTGGTCGACGTGGGTTTGGAGGAGAAGATGGGGTGACTGGAGAGGGGTTCGTGGTTTGACGAAGGTGCCGCGAGGATGGTGGATGATGGGAGAACATCGTGGAGTGTTCGGTTAGTGGAGATGGTGGTCGGAGTCGGTGGGTTAATAGGAAGGGGGAGAGGTCCATGTGGAGTAGAGAATGTGGGCACGAGGAGGAGGCTGGAGGTTGACGAAGACTGTCGGCCGTTGGATCTGGAGATCCAACGGCTGACAATTGGGCGCGAAAGAGCGGCGCGGATGGAATCTGGGCGATGCGAACGAAGGGCATCGGTTGTGCCACGTGCCGGATTGAGAGCGAGGTGCTAAAGGATGGCCACGATGCATAAGCTAAGATCGATCGAAGGGATGAGGTCGATGCACGAATGAACGGCGGTGATCAGAGCAAGAGGCACTGCGATCAATGGCAGATGAAAGCGCCATGTGTCATGCTCAAGGGTAGGTGGTAGCGAGCGGCCGAGATCGTTTCTTGAGGCTGATCGAAGGGATGGAAAAAGGCCCAGGGGATAACGGCGGAGATGGATGGCTGAAGATGCGATCGGAAGGTACCCGTTGCGCCACATGGCACGCTCTGGTGAGAGCGCTCACGTGCGGTGCAGATTGAAGGCGGGGATGATCGGACGGCTGAGGCAATGGGGCATGGGTGGAGAGCTTGGGACCGTTGGATCTCAGGAGGAGATCCGATGGCCCAGATCGCGGGCGGATAAGACAAGAGAGGCGGCCATGTGGTGCCCCCAGAATGGGCCACTGACGAATCCGATAATGCGGCTTTTAAGAAGTTTTTATCGTGTCGTGCGTTGTAGGCGGCAATCGGAAACGATCAAGAAAATACCACAAATGATTTATTCAATTTTTAATATCGTGGTTTTATGTTTATTTTACTTGGGCAAGTCCCAAGGTCGATCACAAGGAGGCAAAGGAACAACCTAGAATTAAGTCTATCAAAGTTCGTGTTCGATTTTCGAGGCGGTCTTTTTTTTGGAATTTTCAATGCAATAAAGGATGCACAATGCAAATTTGGCCTTATTTAGGGACTAAAATGTAAATTACATTCAAATTATGTCCGAAAAATACGAAACTTGGCCACAATGTAAACTACAATGAAATGGATGTACTGTAATTTTTTTGGGATTTTTGGATGCGATATGAATTTTTTATGGATTTTTAAATGCAAACAAAATGATTTTTAATATTTAATTTTAATAAATATCAAACCTACTTATTTTCAAGAATCAAAATTATCTGAGATCTATCACTAGGTAACGGACCTCAGAAAAATCCTAAACCTCGAAAATGTGGGGTTTAATACCTACTAAAAATTAAATACTAAAAGATGCAAAATGATTTTTACAGGACAAAATATGCATGCAAATGCAAATCTTTTTGAGCACAATGTTAAGAATAATTAACTCTACAAGATGTGATTTTTCGAGAATTTTTAGAGCAACGGTTAATTAACTGTGAATTTCAGAACAAGAAATGGGTAAAATATGCAAATTTCTGCAAAATAATTATTTATTAATTAACCGTCCATCACAAAAATACCCACAACATGTCAAAGCGTAGAGAATTATTCAACAAACATCATGCTATTTTTAGATTAATTAAATAATGTAGAGAAATTGTTCAAAACTGAGGAGCAACACAGGGATATAATTACAATAATATAAAATAAATAAACAACTACAGTGGGGGGGGCTGAGATGTAAATACTATACCCCAAAGGGTATCTGTGCAAAAATCCCAACAGGCCACGTGCTACGCACGTGACCCCCGGGTCGGTGGGGTTTGAAGTGCGGAATGGGAAACCTCCGGGGGGGTTTGCAACTTGACTCCTGGTCATGTGCGAAGCACGTGACCTGGGGGTGACGTGGTGCTGACGTCCCCCCGCGCACGTGCCTCGCACGTGCGGGGGGTCTCGGGCCTCGGACCCGGCGGCGATGGGCGAGGTTGGGTAGGAGCTCTGGCTTCGAATCCTGGCGAGGCGGAGGTGGAGCGGAGCCTGGTGTCTGGGCGGAGCTCCGGTGGCAGAACAGCGGAGTGGTGGTCGCTGAAGGCGTGGCCCTGCGGAGGAGGTTGCGGCTTCTGGCGGAGGTGATGAAGCGAAGACGACGGGCGAGTCAGTGGCGTGGGGCGGCGTGGACGATCGGGGGTCGCTGTAGGAGACGAAGGTCGGAGAAGCTTTGGCGGAGACCAAGGTGGTTGTCGGAGAAGAACGGTGGACAGGAACGTTGATGACGAAGCAGAGATGGCCGGATATGTCGATGAAGGCGGAGATATCGTCGTTGGCTCGACACCAAGGGGCGGAGCAAGGCAGGGCCGCTGGAAGATGCTTCTGCAACGAGGGCCACAGGTGCCCTCGGATCTCGCCGGGTCGAAGGTGGAGGGGAGGTGCTGTCACCACCGTCCCTCGTCTGTGAAGGTGTATCGACGGATGGGTGTACGATGCGGCGGAGGGTTGTTTAAATAGGAGAAGGGGGTTTCGGCCGGAGATGGAAAGGGGGTAGGCCGGGATTCGATTTGGGGGTTTTGATTTGAAGAGGAAGATCGGGGATGAGGGCGATCAGAGGGATACGCGGGGCGGCGATCGGAGGTAGGCGGAGCTCGCGAGATCCGCGGCGGCCCGAAGAGGAAAGGGGAAGATGAGCAAGGGCCGTCCGATCGGCCGAGATCGGGCGGCCCTGCGTGCGACACGTGTCTGCGAGAGGAGAAGGGAGAGAGGGCGCACGTGCGGAGCACGTGCCTGGGTGGCACGTGCCTCGCACGTGCGTGATTTTTATTTTTTATTTATTTTTTATTTTTTTTAAAACGAATATATAATAGTGCCAAAAATGGCTGACACGTAGCGGCACCAGGTGCTTCCACGTGTCAGCACCAAAAAATTCGAAAAATAATTATTTTGTAAAATCGAAAATAAATAGTAAATGACCTCGGATCGAAAAACTTTCTTCACGAAAATTGCTCGTCTCGATGAGATCTACAACTTTCATGAAGACATCAAAACCAAAATTTATCATTTGAACAAAGTGAATTTTTGGGGTATCCCATGTACATAGAATACCTTGATTTTTGGGTTTTATAATTTTTATGTCATTTTTTTAATCAGATAAAAAATCCGGAAAAATTACAGTAAAGTCAGAGGAAAATAAAGACACTTAATTCCAATTTTTTTGGATTTTTATTGATTAAGAAAATATATACATAAAATACAAGGTCAAAAACCGCGAAAATATACAATGTACAAAAAGAGGCCCAAAACCCAACTTTCACATACGAGCTCCGATTCACTTGAACTTGGTCTTGTTTTGAAGGTAATTGAATGCACATTAGTTCAAAAGTGAGTAGGATTAAATCGGACATTGGATGGAGAAGATATGTGGCTTTTAGTCCGGAAATCCTGAAATTAGGGTTTGGGTTTTTGGTCCACTTATTTGGGTTAGTTATTTTTTTGTATTTTCCCTTTATTCTTGTTAGTGATATGTACACAGTGGAAGTGGTTTTGAGTTATTCGGAGTTAGCATGAATGTGTTAAAAATCTGGGAAGTTAGGCTTATTTACAGGTCATTTTGGCTTGGATTTTTGGCTTCTTATTTTGTGCAGATTTTTGTGCTAAAATGCAATTCTTATGGAAACATGCATGAATGCTAATTATGCAGAATAGATGCAAGAATACTGTTGATTTTGAGGGATTTGAGCTTAATAAATGAGATTTAGAGTGATGAATACGAGATTCATCAGCCACGTGGCCCAATAAGATTATTGGGAGAGAAAAATTGAGATATGAAGGTCAAGATGGCCGATTTTGAGAAAACTCAAAACATGAAAGTTGTAGATCTTGATGAGATCTACAAGTTTCATGTTGACCAAAACTGGAGATGAAGTCAAACAAAGGCCCGAAATATTTTAAGGGTATTTTTAAGGCTAAAAATACCACAGATTTTTATTTTGCCATTTTTTTGTGGTTTTTAATTTATTTGGGACTCTAATAATTACAGGATATTAACTAGGTTTTATTGTTAAAACTTTAAGCAAGGGGACTAATAATAGAACATTAAGATGATGAAATGGAGTTTCATCACCCCCCTATACTTAAACTATGCTCGTCCTCGAGCATCAAAGAGAATGACTAAGATGGATTAACCCCCTTGTGCATGTGAATCCAGGATCCAATTTGATCAAGTTGACTCGACTTTAGAGATCCAAAATTCTTGAATTCAACCCAGCCTTAATCAAGAGGCATCCAATTCCTCTACTTCTCCAGACTCTCTCTGATGTACATATAATCTAAAGGATATGACATTTTAGTGTTGACTGCGATTCTGAGAGTAGAGTTAATTCGTCACCCAAAGTCTTGGTCCGAGAAAATCTCCTGAGGACCCAATCCTCAACACTAGGGAATAAATCAAATCTTGCATTCAGTCCACCGTCTCTTTAGTTGTCAGACATAGAAAATGTAGATGGTAGTCCAGTAATGGAGGGCATGGGATTGTGTCATTTCTTCTCTCCCTCTCATTGGAACAAGGATTCTCTCTAGTGCCTTTTTACGCAATACATTTTTTTGGTGTTGATCAGTGCGTCCGTTAGGAGAAGTTGGAGTCGTCTGCACTTGTTTTCCTGGGAGTACACCGGGATGTGTCTCTTTTGAGTACCTATCGCACCTTCGACACCCAGACTTGTAGCATTTACGATGCAAAGCCCTTTTTTGGTGCAAGCCTGACTCCTTGTCCTAATAGCGGTGGTCCAAGTGGACACTTTGAAAAGTTTGGGAGCGCTCGCTTTTGGTGGAAGCTCTTTGATATTTGACTTTGCGGAATAAGAGCTTTTCATTGACATTTCATTGCTTTGTAGTATTTGTGGCTAGCTCCACTGCTTTTACCAAGAGTTGGCGCACACTGATCAACATTTTTTTTATTTATTTCACTCCCTGGCACTTAGTTCAATATCAAGAGATTAATATAAGAACCAAGTTCTCATACTGGCTAATATTGCTGACACTCAGGTTTCATGAAGCCTCCAAAGATTTTATCCCATCCTCGAGCATCATTAGATCAAATCCAAACTTAACTTCCTCATCCTAATTCTTCGAGTGAAAAATCAACTCAACTCATCAAAACCACAGTCGTGCATGTGATGTGCTGATCATATTCTTTATGTTTGAGACTAAGCATGGAATATAGCATGAAAATCTAGAAATCTAGGGGAATGTGGATGATTAAGTCTATGACCCTGATGGCCAAGGCTGGTTAACCTAAAAATCTCAAAGACCTCAAAAAGCTAAGTCTCCTTAATCATTTCAGATCCTGGGTGGAAGTGTAAGTGTAGAGAATTAATCCAACTTCTTCATTCAAAAACAAGACACATTTTTTTATTTAATTTTTTTTGGTCTTCAAGAGATATTAGAACTACCTAAACTCAATTAAGCATCTACGTTCAGCCAGTATGGATGTAAGTACAGGCCAAAGCCCGTTGCTTGAGGACAGGGCCTTACGAGATGTCCTCTAAACTATCCAATCTGCTAAGGGTGAACCCTCACTGAACGCGACTTACTTAATTGGGTTTAGTAGTCACTAATGACTCTTAAAGGGTTTTTGATTTTTTCTCATTTTTATGGATTTTAATAAAGGTTAAAACACAAGTTAGACTCAACTTCCCTTAAAAAACCTTTCAAAACCATGTCACACAAATAAAACGCTTTCAAAACATTTTCAAAAGAATTTTTTCAAGACAAGGGAAAAATCATTTTCGAAAATATTTTTATAAAAATAGCGTAACATAGTATAGAAAAGCCACGAAATCATTTGAGTTCTCTTAGTCCAAAGAATTTTACCTTAGCCAAAAAGTTTTAAATTTTTCAAATTTTTCAGTTTATAGCTAAAGTAAGTATACGGTATATACGGTATACCCCCCTATACTTAAACTTTGCTATGTCCTCATAGCACTAGATGTTGCAAGTACATAGGTCCATTTAAATATATAGGAATATACGGGAGCTAAGAGGGGCTCCCCCTATACTTAGGTTAGAAATAACCTAAGTATAAAGGCAAGGAAAGATGAGTAGAGAAATCACAGGGACTCGGGTCCCCCCTATACTTAGGCTGAGATTAGCCTAAGTATAGAGATGGGAATTGATGTTGGGAGGGACCCAAGGTGAACGAAGAAGAGGAATGGATTTACAAGTGAGCGGATGAATCTTCGGAGATGAAATGGAGAGACTAAGGCTCGGGGGAGTGTGTCGCAACAAACATGGCTCAATCAAGCAAGCAATACCCTTAGTTTCACCAACTCACACATGAAACCAACCGAGGTTGGTTTATTATCTTGTCGGTTTTATTGGTGATAAAACATTAGATTTTTACGCAAAGAAAAGATGTGAAGTGAAACTCATTGCGTAAGAGATGGTATTGCTCTCCCAAAACCGAAGTTTTACTCCATTTTAGGTTGACTTGCAATTAACAGTCCCAATTTTATTTTAGGTTATCACTGAATTATGGTTAGCACAAAATCAAGAAATCATCGTCTACCGTTCATTCCCATTTTCCGTTTATCCTAGGTAATCAAGCTAGGAAGAGAAAGCCGAGAAAAACATGTATTCGATAAAAACCGCGATCTAGGCTAAGCGAGAAATCATGCAGTGATTTGACAAAAACGCGTGAAAACTTGGGATGTTTTAAAAACCAAAATTAATGTATGCAAGTCGATAAAAGTCGCACCTAATCTTGCATCTATTAGCGGGGAATGATATCCATTAAATTTGGCTAAGTGAGGCGAGATTATGTGCGTCTATGAATTAGTGTGTCCTACCTACGATCACGCATATAAAAAAATGGAAAATAAAAACCGCTCAAAGAGCTGTGTGCCTAGTCCTAGGTCGACACTCAAGTGGGGACGATCCCCACACAACCACGATCGTTCGATTACACACGCGAGTCTTCGATCGAAGACCGCTGTAAAAGATGAGTTTATTACAAGTTTATGCATAGAAATTAAAATGCGAAATTTTTTTTTCTTTCTTCTCGATGTACTCCAAGCGGTTCCTGCGGTTCCTCTCAGCCGGAGACACTAGCTCCTCGCCTCCTTGATCCATCAAGGGCCCTGCCACAGAAACAATGATTAGAGATCAATCGAAAAGAAAATTTTATAATGCGAAATAAATAAAAAAATGACCTATAAAAAAGATACACTTAATTAAATAAACAGATAATCCAAAAAATAAAAGAAATGAGCTATGTCCCAGGCAACGGCGCCATTTAATGAACCGCGAAATCGGCCCTTTAAGAGTGCGAAATTAGCACTTGGTATTGTCGTAGCAGTCGGGTTGATTCGGGCTCATCAAAAACCATCTCATTTAAATATGTATATAATGGATCAAAATGAGATGGTCATGATTTTATTTTTTTAACTTGGTAAGATACCAAGGTCGAACTTAGGGACACGAGCCTCTCTCATATTAATCGGATTTTAGTCTATTTAACTAAGCGTTGAGTTACAGGCATGTATAGGTCAAATTCATGCAAAGACACAATAATGCATTAAAAATAAACATGCAATTTTTTTATCAATTTTTTTATCATGCAAATCAATGCCATGTAATGCAATGTAAATATGCCCTCGGTACAAATTAATGAGCAAAATAATCAACAAGTCAATTCCAGATTTAATTAAGGTGATGAACTCAATTTGAACAAGGCATGGATTAAGTAACAATAGACACATAGCTATCAAAATGATACATCAACATTAAAGTGTTCATTATAAGAAATAATCATGCCATGAGACATTTCGTCAAACGAGCTTCAAAATGAAACTGAAATCAACTTAATCGGAGCTACGAGGCTCAAGATATGCATGAAGAAAGACATGGGCATAACTGAAAAGAAACATGAAAAGATAACTACAAAAAGGTCCCTGGGAAGGACTAAAATGAAAATAAAATAAGTTCTGAGGCCTTCCCTGTAAAAGTTCCACACGCGTAGGGGCCTTTCTGCAAATTGAAGAAACTTGGTGGGCGTCTCTACAAATTGCCGAGATAAACAAGTGCAACACACGTGCTATCCAGGCTCGGGGTCGGCAGAAGCTCGGGGGTTGCTTCGGCTTGGCTCGGGTGGTTTGAGGCTCGATGCAGGCTCGTGGAGGCTCAGAAGTCCCAAGCCTGGAGGTTAGGAGACGGAGGCTCAGGGAGGCTATGGATCCGACACGTGGCCTGCTGGAGTCCATCCGATCGTGACGATCGGGCGGCTACTGTGCGATCCTGGAGTGTCGATGTGGCGGTATAAGAACCGTTGGATCTTGAGGATCCAACGGTTGATGGAATCGATGGCGTGGCCTCATCTCGGCTGTTGGATGGTCGCCGAGAAAGGATCATCCAACGGTCGCTGTTCCTTCTCCTCCATTCGTAGCTGGCGGCGAGTTTGGAGCTCCGGAAAAGGAGCTCCTCCTCTGTCGCTCCGTCCTGGGCACGATAAAGCTCGCCCGACGCTCTTGAAGGAAGGTCGATGGAGCTGGGAGCTCGGGCGAGATGCGGGACTCTCTGGAGAAGGCCTCCGGATCGCTGCTGTCGAGAACAATGATGACGAAGATGGGTCCGGCGGGTCTCTGACCATGAGGGTTTGAAGACCTGCATGACTAGTGACATAGCCGAAGCAAACAAGGGTGTTGTGCGTGCGAAGTGGAGTGCAAATGGGAGCTCGGGAATGCGGAGAAGGCGGGAGCTCAGAGCTCCTCCTCCGTGGGAGGCGGAGGAGGTGGGTCGGAAGTGAATCAAGGTCTAGAGGAAGAAGAGCATGGTCGGAGGAGTGCGCGTGAAAGGGGAGGTGTTGGAGGAGCTAACGGGGTGAACAATGGAGTGAGAAATTGACTGACGAAGCCTAATTAAATGGGTAAAAGACGAAGAAAATGCAGAGAGAGAGAAAGAGGGGAACTTACCAGGTCGGAAGCGGAGCGGAGGGCTTGGGATGGGGCTCGAATCGAGCCCCGGGTCGTCGCTGGACACAGGCAGCTGGTCCGTGCAGCTCGAGCAGTCGCTAGGGCGCCGCAGCTCCGCCTTGTTCGGTAGAGGGTCTCACCAGGGAGCTCGTTGTCTTCGCTCAATCCATCCACCTCCCCCTATCACTGGGAGGTGGAGGAGGGCTGGGCGAACACCCATGTAAAGGTGGACAAGGTATGACGGTGAGGGAGGCGGCGTATTTGAAGAAGGTGATGGCGGAAGTGGTGGTGGTCGACGTGGGTTTGGAGGAGAAGATGGGGCGACTGGAGACGGGTTCGTGGTTTGACGAAGGTGCCGCGAGGATGGTGGATGATGGGAGAACATCGTGGAGTGTTCGGTTAGTAGAGATGGTGGTCGGAGTCGGTGGGATAATAGGAAGGGGGAGAGGTCCATGCGGAGTGGAGAACGTGGGCACGAGGAGGAGGCTGGAGGTTGACGAAGACTGTCGGCCGTTGGATCTGGAGATCCAACAATTGACAATTGGGCACGAAAGAGCGGCGCGGATGGAATCTGGGTGATGCGAACGAAGGGCATCGATTGTACCACGTGTCAGATTGAGAGCGAGGCGCTAAAGGACGGCAACGATACGGAAGCTAAGGCCGATCGAAGGGATGAGGTCGACGCGTGAATGAACGGCAGTGATCAGAGCAAGATGCACTACGATCAATGGCAGATGAAAGCGCCACGTGTCATGCTCAAGGGTAGGCGGTAGCGAGCGGTCGAGATCATTTCTTGAGGCTGATCGAAGGGATGGAAAAAGGCCCAGGGGATAACGGCGGAGATGGATGGCTGAAGATGCGATTGGAAGGTACCCGTTGCGCCACGTGGCATGCTCTGGTGAGAGCGCTCACGTGCGGTGCAGATTGAAGGCGGGGATGATCGGACGGCCGAGGCAAAGGGGCGTGGGTGGAGAGCTTGGGACCATGGGATCTCAGGAGGAGATCTGACGGCCCAGATCGCGGGCGGATAAGACAAGAGAGGTGGGCCACGTGGTGCCCCTAGAATGGGCCACGTGGCCCAATCAGATTATTGGGAGAGAAAAATTGAGATATGAAGGTCAAGATGGCCAATTTTGAGAAAGCGCAAAACAAGAAAGTTGTAGATCTTGACATGATCTACAAGTTTCATGTTGACCAAAACTGAAGATGAAGTCAAACAAAGGCCCGAAATATTTTAAGTGTATTTTTAAGGCTATAAATACCACAGATTTTTATTTTGCCATTTTTTTGTAGTTTTTAATTTATTTGGGACTCTGAAAATTACAGGATATTAACTGGGTTTTATTGTCAAAACTTTAAGCAAGGGGATTAATAATAGAACATTAAGATGATGAAATGGAGTTTCATCACCCGCCCTCTCACTAAATCACTGGAAAAAGATCAAGACTTCACATTTACTGATGAAGCATTTGAATCCTTCAAAACATTGAAGAAAATCATCACTGAAGCACCCATACTACAGCCCCCTGATTGGCACTGTGAATTTGAAATCATGTGTGATGCTTCTGATTATGCTGTTGGGGTAGTCTTGGGTAAAAGAAAAGATGGGAAACCCTATACCGTCCACTATGCCAGCAAAACTCCGGATGATGCTAAAAAAACTACACTGTGACTGAGAAAGAACTGCTGGTTGTGGTGTTTTCATTAGAAAAATTTTGATCGTACATCTTGGGGTCCCACATCATAATCAACACAGATCACTCTTCCTTGAAATATCTATTCACGAAAACTGATGCTAAACCTAGACTCATTAGGTGGATATTACTGCTCCAAGAATTTGATATAGAAATTCAAGATAAAGCTGGAGCAAAGAATGTCGTGGCCGATCACCTTTCGAGACTCCCTCCATTAAACACAGATACAATCCCAATCTATGTTAACTTTCCAGATGAAAGTATCATGTCTGCTTCTCAACTCCCTTGGTATGCAGACATCGTCACCTCCACATTTCCTGATGACTGGCCAAAACTTAAGAAAGACAAAACTATGGCCCAATCCCGATACTATCACTGGGAAGACCCTTTGCTCTTCAAAGAGGGTACTGATTTGATATGGAGACGATGTATCCCTGAATCTGAAGTCAACGATGTCCTAACTCACTACCACACTTCAGGGTGTGGAGGACACCACTCAGGGAAGCATACATCCGCTAAGGTCTTACAATGTGGTTTCTGTTGGCCTACACTCTTTAAGGATGCCCATCATTTTGCTCAATCGTGCCCTGCCTGTCAAACCAATGGAACAATGACCCGACGCAACATGATGCCACTCCAACCTGTGCACATAGTCAAAATCTTTGATACTTGGGGAATAGACTTCATGGGACCTTTCACCACCTCACAAGGCTATCAACATATCTTACTCGTCGTTGACTATGTGTCCCGCTGGGTTGAAGCCATTCCCACTCGCGCTGCTGATAGCGCTACTGTTGTCAAATTCTTGACCAACCTTTTCTCTCGATTTTGGACTACCAAAGGTGATCATTAAAGATGGTGGAACCCACTTCCTGAATGCTTCAATAAAGAATCTACTAAAGAAGAATGGAGTCGAACACCGTGTTTCAACTACCTATCACCCACAGATAAATGGAATGGTCGAGCTATCAAATAGAGAAATCAAGACCATCCTCCAGAAAATTATCCACTCTGATCGTAAAGATTGGTCTCAACACTTACCTTCTTCTCTTTGGGCCTACCGCACAATTTTCCGCACACCCTTAGGAATGAGCCCATATCGGTTAGTCTATGGAAAGCCTTGCCATCTACCTGTTGAAATCCACCACAAATCACTCTGGCAATCTAGAAATGCCATTTGGATTATGATGAGGCTAGAAAGAAAAGACTATTGGATTTATATGAATTGTAAGAATTGAGATCACAAGCCTATGACAACAACTTGTTGTATAAAGTGAAAAATCAAAAGATGGCATGATGCAAACATTTCGAGGAAAATATTTCAAGAAAATCAAAAAGTATTGTTATTTGAAATGGAAAGGACCATACACTGTAACTCAAGTCTTCGATAATGGCTCGATAGGAATCGGTGACCCACACTCAAAAGCCTCTTTTAGAGTCAATGGTCAAAGACTGAAACCTGTTGTTGAACCATCTGGTCTTATGCCTGACTGCACAACATACCTTCTATGGAAAAGTGAACCACAACATCGCCAAGCTAAGGCATTAAATCATGCATTCTCGTGAGCCTCCCCTCACAGGTATCTTTTCTTCTTACTTCTCACATGTTTATTTTCACTGCCTTGCATTAGATAAGTTTGGGGGTACACCTCTTCATCTCTATTAAAAAAACCCAACAAAACACAAAAATACCTTTTCACATCACTCACCCCTTCTTTTGGTCATCCTATTACACATTGTCTCCACCATGAGGACATGGTTTCTGATAAGTATGGGGGGTGTCTACATAGTTTTCAAAATTGCATACTTTTCAAAAAAATTCCCCTAAAAATATATTCAAAAAGCAAGAAAACCACCAAAAATACATCCTTCCTAGTTTTATCCTATTTTTTAAGAAATCAGCTCTTCATCGCATAGATCATAGACTGAAGCTGAATTGACCCTAATCCACTTAATTCCATTAGAATTTCACTAGGCATGAGTTTTTAAGCTTTCTTCAGGTCCATTTGGACTTTATTCTCTCAGTTCCACTAACTCTACTGGTGAATGAACTTCTGTATCAAACTAAATCACCTGAGCAACTAGTAGCACTCTTAAACTCTTTAGTGGATATTAAGCAACTGCACATTGCACTTAGCTTGATTGAGTTTATTTTACGAGATATAATTACAATCTAGTTGAGGTGAGGAGTTGTCCTCTTGGCTGTGCCATTGCCTGAACCATATCTATAGTCAGTGAAGGAACCTGACTCAGGAGCAACATGATCTCTCTAGTCTAAGTATGTCATCAAATAAGCCAGTATCGGGCATCCAAAGTCAATATTAAGCCAATACTACCTTTGATGCCAAACCCAAGATAAAAACACCACAAAAAGGCATATCACAATATAAATGCCAAAAACCACCAATCATGCAAAGATATGAAAAGCAAAAGCAATGAAAGAAGACCACCAAATAACCCTTCTCCACCAAAAAGCCATGGTAGCAGCCCAATGATGCTACCTAAATTCTTAAAAGAGGCCCAAAGAGGCCTAGGGTTATGCTCTGCAAAAAGAAAATAATGAGAGCAACAGACCAAAGCGGTCTACAGAAAACCCTGAAAGTTAAGTCCCATTCTCCAAAGAATTATGACCCACTTTTTATGTTGACATACTTGGGAGAAAAGAATATGCCTAAATTTAGGTGAGGACCGAGGCTATATGAGTAGGGAATCATTCGGTACCTCGATAGATCATGTTGCTAGCTCGTTCTCTTGACTCACGAAAGCTAAACTATCACTAACATTGTTTATATTATTCAAAGTCAAAGAGAATACTTGTTTCTTAGGGATGAGTTCACCTGATCGACCTTCTGAAACCATGTCTGATTTTGTTGGAACTGAGAGACTGTTGAAACTACAAAACTCAAGTCAAACCAATAATTCGAACAAATCATTAATCCATGGGTTGACTCTACTGAAGTTTGTGTACTTGTGTGCTTAGGATCTGAATCTCGAGACTTTGTGGGTATGTCTGCTGCAAACCCTCACCCGATCTATCTTGGCTATTTTCCTTATCCTTCATTATTACTTATCTTATTCTTGCTCGGGACTCGCAAGATTTAAGTATGGGGGTGTGATGATTATAATATATATTTGTATAATATGATAAAATTATTCAAAGATCAAGCCCAATATTTGACTTATAATCTGCAATCCTGCATAACATATTTTTTATTTATTCCATAATTGCAGACGAGAAAATCGTGATATCCAGATAAAATACTCTCAAAAATATCCATTCACAGATTATGCATTGATTATATATGGTGAGAATATATTTAAATACTAAATTTCCATGAATAAATCATCTACAGTAACAGGGAAAATGAAAGTGCAATGGATGTAATGATATAGCATCCAACATGTTGTTTTGGCATTACAAATTCCAATGACAAATTGTTGGAAATAAAAGGGGAGGGTTGAGAGTGAAAATTTTCCAATCCTTAAAGTCACTCACATACATGCATGTATACCCCCTTTTATTTACTCTCTCTCTCTCTCTGATGAATCCATTATTCATTAACTTTTCTGTCGCATATTGTCTTAAAACCCTTAACAAATGCATGTAAATATCTATTAATTCTCATCTTTTAACAAATCACCATTCATGTGTAAATATTCACTTTTAACCACTAAAATCATGTAAATAAATAAAGAACAAGAAAAGAAAGAAAAGGCAGATTGAATATATGTATATATATACAATATGACTTAAACTATAAATATAGCTGTAAGATATATTTATAACCCGACCCCGAGACAAAGTCAGTATGGATTGTTTGACAAACCAATAAGTAGGGGGAGATAAGGAAAGAAAACATAAAAAATAATTTAATACACACTCCATACATTCTCCACTATTTATAAAATAAATACAAAACTTCAAAGATTTTTAATTAATCCATATGAATATATTTTTCACCAAACTCTTCTCCTAATTATTCCTAAAAATGTATATAAAAATATAAAAATAAGTTAAAAATGTTACCCTGTATATATGCCAAGAAACTCAGCCTGTAAATTGTCAAAATCTCAACTTCTGAACATCATAACTTCCTCATACGAACTCCAATTTCACCCTACTCACCTTTAAAGTTCATAAAATAATATTCTCTAATTAATAAAGGTGGTTTCATAGAATTCGGAGTCCGTTTGCAAAAAGTCGGTTTTGGGACCAAAAGACAACGGGGTTTTCGGGCTATTTATTTTCTTTATTTATCGTTTTCTTAATTTTATAATTTTTAAATTATTTCATGATCTTGTAGTTTTACCCTAAATTATTTCATAATTTTTAGAATTTATTTCTTATTTTAATAAAATCAAAAACCCTAAAATATAGGTATAAATGAACTAGAGAACTTATACCTCTATTTATTAAAATATGAAAATTAACTTATTAAAATATATAAAAATTCGTATAAACCTTATTCAATATTCTAATAATTAAGAAAATATAAAATCAATTTTTATTAATTTATGTATTAAATTAAAAATCTAAAACCTATTTATAAATATATATCTATTAATATAATATTTATATTTTTAAATACTATTTATTATTTATTAAAAGTAATTAGCACATAATATAGAGAATTAATTTATATACATTTCTTGTATTTATACTTATTTAAAATAACTTCATTTAATATTTAATTCTTAATTTATAAGAATATTTTGCACTCTGGACCAACCAGGTGCTGACACTGTCAGCACCTGGGTCTTCTTCTTCAAAGAGTCTGTTGCGCCCATACTGCAACAACCTGCCAACTTCCTCCAATTCTCCCGCGCGACTCATCACACCTTCGAGCGATCCAAACCCTCCGATCTCTTCCTCCAACAACCAGCTTCCTTGCCATCCTTGGATCTAAACTTGGAGCCCACGCCATTGACCTATAAATACCCTTCAAAGTCCGCCATTGCTAACCAACTCTTCCAACAACCTGAGCTCCAGCTCCAGGCTACCCGACCCCCCATCTTCTAAACCTCATTCTGGCCAACCTGAGGTGGTGACAGCACTGTGGAGGAGCCCGCGAGGAGGAGGATTCGTAGGAGGAGGTTCCAAGGCCGATCATCGCCTTGCATCACCGCGCATCGCCGCGTACAGCTCCGGTCAAGGGTCACCGTCGAGCACTCCATCCAGGTAATATACCTAGACTCTCCCCAGACCTTTTCCATTTTCTCAGATTTTCGCCTCGATCTTCGTGCCACGATTAGCGTGGTTAATTGCGTCTTTAGGTAGATTAATCATTTAGGTTAGTCGCCTTTCAAAAGTCCACTTCGATTCGTTTCAAACTCGATTTAAATCGCATCCCAAACTCACTGTCGTCCTCACGCAAATTGTATATCTTCTGGAAACCTGATTTCTCTCGATGCTTTGAGCTTGTGATCTTCATCCATTGGCCGATTCCTGGAGAATCGAGCACGACATTTTGTTATTTGCTGATCAGGCATCATCGCGAGCCATTTCTCTGACCTGGAAGCCTTCAATCGTCATCAGAATCCATCTCTAAAGATGGATCTCCAGCACTGAACAGCCTCCAGGTGGACGAGGTCTTGATCTTCATCACGCCACTACCGCTGCTTCGAGCCACTGTCGACAGCCCCCTACCGCGGGCGAGCTCGAGGGGTGGAGGAGCCACCCCTCTGGCCCCGCCGGAGTGCCAAAGTCTTAGTCGGTTGATCGGGAAAAAGCGGAGAAGAACAACCATCGCCAAGCTTTGCAATAAACTCAAGAACACCAGAAGCTACAGGTGCACGACACGTGGCGCACCCGTGAGCATCCGATCAGCGTCAGAACTTCTAATCCTAGCCTTCCAGTGCAAACCGATGGAGATTTTACAACTTCAACCCAGCGAACTTCCAGAAGATTTACTCCCGCCCCCCATGTTTCTTATATTTGCATTTAGGTCCCTTCACAGGGACCTAAATGTAAATATTTGTATAGTTTTCTTTCAGAACAATCCCTGAGGACCTTTTTTGCAAACTTTTTAATTAGTTTTTCTTGCGCTTATGCCCCTAGGATGTAGGGGTTGTTTTGACCTCGTTTGACCTTGTTCTTCGACGGTTTCTTTAGGGTAGTTACGCAACTACCCCATCTACCTAGTATAAAGTTTTCGAGTGTTTTTGACGTGTTTTTATCGTATTTTGATTCTTTGAAGTTCGCCTCGTTTTGTTTTGTTTTCTTGAGTTGTTCGAGCTCGCTGCTCGATCCCCGTTCACCCTACTATATTTTACCACCTATATAATATCCACCTATTATATAATAAATAAATATTTTTGAAAAATATCCCTTTTTGAAAATTAAATAAAATTTTGAAAAGTTTAAAATCAAATAAAAAATCAATAAAAATTAATAAAAAAGGTTTCTTGCTTTGATAACTTTGAGAAGAGGCAAAAATAAAATTACAAAGATAAAAAATCAAAGGACTCTATTCTGCCTCCTTGAGTTCGACCCAGGAACACTTGCCTGGTTAAAGATTTAATGTTGGTTTTCCGAAGGAAAACCGAATTTGTTTGATAGGTTGAAGATCGAATTGTTTCGCGGCTTTTTGCTACATCGACCGCGTTTCCTAATAAAAAGCCGCGAAACCGATTTTCATCCTTATCAAAATGGCGCCGTTGCTGGGGAGGCATTAGATTCTTTTTGATTTTTCTTTTCTTTGAGATTTTAATTTTTTTCTCTTCTCTTCGTTTCGTTTTTCGTACGTTTTTTCGTACGGCTTTTTCGTGTTTGCTTTTCTTAGTTTCTCTTTCATTTTTTTACGGCTTTCTCGGCTTTCTCAATCGGTTTATTTGCTAACTTTCTTTGCAGGGCCTGCAGGATCAACCGGCTTCTTCGGAAGCCGAGTCAGTTGAAAGAGTAGAGGCCGGCTCCTTCTTCACGAGTCGGCTCCAGAGGGCAGAGCAGTTAGCGTTCTTTTTGTAAAAGAGAGAAAGGGAGAGAGTCTGTAACAGTTAATAAACAAACCCCCCCCCCCCCCATTTTTTGGGGCCTGATCCGCCGGATACCGTGTGTCCGAGGATCAGGGCACCCACCGTAGTTTTTATCGCTCATCGGCTTTCCGCGGTTTTCTAGATGTTTGTTTAGGATTTTTGACGCTACTTGTTTGCGCCGCGTAGTTAGTCTTTGGACTTGCAACCTAGGTGCTTGCTTTAGGGTTTTTAAAATAAAAAGAAAAAAAATCGATAGACGTTGATTGAAAAAACCATAAAAATTACAAAACTAAAATCGAGACTGCTAATCCTATCTGACATAAAAGTCGTAAACCGACTCAAGTGATTTGGGAGAGTAACCCCCACACATTTCTCAGAGTGCGTGAGCTCAAGAGCCGACACATAAGGATAGAACCCAAACCCCGTATTTCTCATGAAATACTACTGGGTCCATACACCTAATCACTGTTCCTCAGTGGGTAAGCTTGGGTAGCCGGAAACGGTCTGGGTTTACTTAGCAGAGTGGGAGGTTTAGAGGACACTACACAAGGCTCCATCCTCAAGTAACACGGGTAGCCGGAAATGGTCTGTACTTACTCCCATACTGGCTGAGTGCGAGTGGTCTCGTGTAAGGATTCGGGCCAGTGTTTCGGGGAAACCATCGGGCACCTATTGGCTTGCTCAGCCCGCGTAATCGAAAAAACTTGTTTGTTAATCACAACCCTAAAACCGAAAAGATAAAAAGACCAAACTCTTACGGTCTTCATCTAGTTGAGTTGGTGAACACGGGGTTTGCTTTGTGTTTGCTTGCGGGGCGTGAGTTTTCGCGGCTTTCGCACTTCTCTCTCTCATTTGAATCGTAAACGTGCTCTCCCGACTTTGTCTTGACATCGAAGATGACGTCTCGACGGCTTTTCAGCTCAAACTCTGTGAGCTTTCGACCGTTCACCATCGAGCGTACGTCTTCACTGGCTCGGGATGACCCTCTTCCCGAGACGGTCCCATCAGATCTCGAGGCGAGTCAGACCCAGACTCCCTTGCCTCCTGGCCATACTATTGAGGCATACCCTTGCCTCAATACATCATCTAGATCTCCTGAGTACTTTTCACTGAGTTCTTACGAGAGTTTTTACTTTACAGACGATCAGATGGCTCGTGGGAAAGGACCAGCAACAGACGAGAGGCCACCAGCTGGGGAAGATCAGGAGGGAAGACATGAGCTGAACACAGATGTCACTACTGGCATTCTCGATACACTTCAGCAGATGAATTTGCATATTCGAGAACAATATAGAGTTCAGATTGAACTACGGGCTAAAATAGCCGCGCTGAGAGCAGGGGCCGGGAACCAGTTACCGCCTACGGTTCCCGCAACTTTACAGGACGAGTATGACCCGGGCGCAAGAACGCTCCACCATTGGATTCGACTACCGCCGAATCAAGGGCCATACGAACTCAGACCGTCCTTTATCTCCTTGCTTCCCAAGTACTATGGGAATGCCGCAGAGGAGTCGTTCACATTTTTACAGCAGTTTGAGATGATTTGCAGAATGGCTTGTTATCCAGGAGTGACGTAGAAGGTCGTACGCCTCAAGGCCTTCCCCTTTGCCTTAGCCGATAAGGCCCTTTATTGGTTGAGTCATCTGGGGAGGGAAATTTCTACGTGGGATAACCTGAAGTCCACCTTCCTGTGCAAGTATTTTCCTTTGGGAAGAACGAATATGATGATGAGTCAGATCTCCAACTTTACACAACTGTCGCACGAATCATTCCATGAGGCATGGGATCGATTCAAGGATCTTACAGAGCGATGCCCGCATCATGAGATCCCGATGAAGGTGCTCATACATAATTACTTCGGAGGACTCCAGCCGAAAGTACAGGGGCTCGTGAGTGCAGCATGTGGAGGCAGTTACTTGAACAAGGATGCCGAGTCAGTCTGGGCCATCTTCGAAGTTTGATGGCCGAGAACTCGAGAGTCGTAGACTCTACTCGGGCATTTCAAAAAGCCCCACAGCCACCACATCACCGAGAACATCACAAGGTGGCGAACATCTCGGACTTTGAATCCAACACCAACATGGGATTTATTAGTGAAAAAATAACGTTGGTGGACGTGATTCACAAGCAGGTCCAAGACCTACAGCCGCTACGAGAGTTGGAGAAACTCTCATCTCTACCTCACCAGTTGAGTGATCTCTCGAATAAGGTAGCTGTTCTTCAGATCCAGTACTGGCAGAGCCAGACTTCTTCGAATGCGCAACCAGCACGGAGGATCGCACCCGCTCCACCCACCCGTCAGATTCACTACATCCAGAGCGAGTCTGAGATTCTGCAGATCGATTGGCACGAGGATCAGTCTCATGCCAATCCCGGCCAAATCACTAGCACCACAGAGATGGAGGTGGAGCCGCAAGCCACTCTCGAGATCAACGGGATTTGGTATACTCCGATGCAGCAGCCGAGTATACCGAATCAACATCAGCAGCAGCCGTACGGTCATCCGCATCATGGACGTCTGCAATTTCAGCACCACCAGAGCTTCACGCCGCAGCAGTCTCTTCTGAATGTCTACCATCAATGACCGCAGCCTTTATATCAGCACCATGCTCACTACTCACTGAATCATCCTTTTCAGCAGCCGCAACAGTCTTCCTCCACACCTCAACAATACTCCCAGCCTTCCACCTCTCAGCATTTCACGCCAAGGTAGGAGAGAGGAGCAAGCCAGGGCCACCACACCGATCCAGAGATATCTTCACAGGCCCAGGCGCTCAACCAGATCATGGACATGCTGAGTACGCTCCAGATCGCGCACAAGACTGAAATGGAGCTGGTTAACCGTCGTCTGGATGAGTTAACCGTGCCGAAGACCACTCTCCCAGCCCAGCCTCAGATGAACTTGAACAACAAGAGGAGGCATCCAGATCAGATAGACAGTACAGATAAGATCTCATTTCCTGAATTTTTATCTAACTTCATTTGTCTCAGGAGTGGTAGATCACCACAAGAACCAGCTGGAGAAGAGGAGAGGGCACTAGAGGAGCACGAGCAGAACCATGATCCTGAAGCCGAGGAAGAGAAACCACAAGATGATGAGGACCATTACATAGAATCAAGAGACGGGAGCAATGCCAACACATTAGATATGGATACTGGCGACTCAGACGATGACATCACGCCAAATCAGGCATAGAGCCCCGACAAAAATATTACTTCCCCTGTCTTAGAGAGTTTTGTAAATAATTTTGAAACTCTCGATGTACAAGCTGATTCCACTTTGAATAAAAGCTCTGATTTTCTAACCCCTGAAATTGTTCCTTTTCCTGATGCTTTGTTTGGAAGAGGAAAGAAAAAGACCAAAAATAATGTTGTCACTCCAGAAACCGAGAGATTTTTGAAAGATCACATCTTTCTTAAGATTCCACTGCACGATGCCTTGGATCATTCTCCTACGCTCAAGAATCAGTTGAGGAACAAATGTACTTTGCGTAGGAAAAAGAGATCACGAGTTGAGAAGCATATATTAACCAAGGCAACTTCGTGTGCAATTCAGAACAAGGTACCGAAGAAGAAGAAAGATTTGGGAGCTCACTATGTCAATTGTCAGATTGAAGACACTAAATTCCATCGAACTCTCTTAGATAATAGTTCCTCGATCAATTTACTTCCATCCTCTTTGCTTGATAAGCTCAAGCTAGGTCCTCTCTATAAATCACGAGCGATACTTCAGTTTGCATATCGATCTATAAAGAGACCTAGAGGTGTGCTACGGAACATTATCGTGACTATTCAGGGCTCGCAGTTTCTCGTAGACTTTACGGTCCTAGACATGACATGCCCTACAGAGTTACACCTTGATCTAATCATTCTCGGGAGACCCTTTTTGCAAACAACAAGAGCACTCTTCGATTATGATGCTGGGAGAGTATCATTCCGCACAGACAGCGGAGAGATACACATTGAGATGGACAGAGAATGTAGCAGTCCTAGATCAGTATTGTCATTCACTTCAGAGGACACCAGTCTTGTAGAAGATAGCCAGAACAAAGATGAGACGCAGTTTCCTGATCTTGAGAGCGTTTATTTTGATACCCAAGATATCCTATACGAGGATAGGGTAGATCACTTGGTACCTAGTTCTTCATATGATTGTTTACATACAGAGACAGATTTCATATCAGACTCAGATGAACAATCACCTGCAGTAGATATCTCTGTGCCGCAGATTGAAAGTACACATATTACAGCACAAGAGTCCATCGAATACATTACACAGATCATACAGTCTATTCAGCGTAGAAAGACAGATGGTGTAATGCTGACACATATCGACACCTTCTGTAGTCCGACTCTAGAGACGCATATTTCAGAAAAGAGAGCTATGCCATGTACAGAGTTTACTTACAGAAGAGGCTCTACTTTTTCAGCCAAGGATCAATACACACATAAAAACAGAAAATCCAGTATGACCCTGGTTGAAGTGATCAGATAACCGTTCATGGTAAACGGGCAGATGTTGAAGCACTACGTCAAGACTACTGATCATCTGGCCCGTACTGAAGTGATCTATTTTGTACAGGAATCATGATCATTCTTTTACTTCTTCCTGTACAAATTCTTTTGAGCCATTCGTTTCTGGAGATTCACAACACTTGTATATTCTTCGTAGACCACAATCGGCCCCGTTTTTGCTCGTCTTCTATGCTTGGGATACCAAATCCTAAGTATAGGGGGGACCGATTGCCCGCTGTTTTACGTTTTATTTTTTTGTACTGATTCTTTTGTATAGCCTTTCTTTTTCACAAATCACTGGTCTCCAATTTTTGGCTACACTCTTTTCTTTACTTAGGATGCCTTATCCTAAGTATAGGGGGACCGAGTGATTTCAATAATTTCGTATTCTTTTCCTTTTGAACTTTCGTTATTTTTTCTTTTCATTCAGTCATCCCGTTTTTGCTCTCCCGTGATACTTACGATGACCTGATCGTAGGTATAGGGGGGTTGACTGATTTGTGCATTCTCTTCTTTTTCATCCACTTTTACTTAACACGAGTTATGTCCTCCTTTTTCTCTTTTGATGCTATGAGGACATAGCACAAGCTAAGTATAGGGGGTGCGTATATATTGTATATATACTTTCATCCATAACTCGTACTTTTATGTATTTTCTATATCTATAAAATCCTTAAAAAGTGGGTAAGGGTTAATTTAAAATCCACTCTTATATTTGTCTATTATTTATAAAATCCTTGTAAATAAGTAAAATATGCTTAAAATGTATATTTAAAACTTGTAATTAAATTTGTATTTAAAATTTGTACTTGAAATATGTATAATACTTAGTTAAAATCCTATCTATTAAAACATGTGTAAAAACCATTCAATCCTTGTAAAATACTTTGTAGATAAAATTTGTAAAATACATTAGACACTTAACTCAAATAAAATACATCTTGTAAAATTTATGAATAAAATCTTGTTTATAAAAATCATAAAAATCCATAAAAAATACAAAGTCCTAAAATTCATAAAAATTACAAAATCCTTAAAATCCATAAAAATGATTAAAATTCAGAAAATACACTTCACAAAAACATGGTTGCATTTGCATTCGTATTTTTCAGGATAAGTTTGATTTCTAGAACTAAGGAATGAGTCTAGTCTAAAGGATGGAGCTTGATTACGGCCTTTAACTTTCGTTGTAAGGAGCCTGATTAGGAACTGGAATTTAGACTCTTCAGGTTTAGTGACTTAAAATCTTTGGGTTCTGTAAGACCATATTTGGGAAATCAAGTCATTTGTGCTTAAGTAGACCATTTGGAGTCATCCGTACAACTCTACACCAGTGAACCAATCTTGAACACATGCACTCTGCACTTAGCTCGACTCGCATGGAGTTCCGAAGGGCAGTACACCTTGGTAGAGCGTTTCTATCCTTATCTATGCGGCATTGACGTCTAAAGACGGGAGAGATTGGGGTTGCGATAGTTGCTTCGGATGAGGGAAGGATCTGCTGACACAATTTTTCTAAGACCTCAAAAAAGGGACGGACTAAAAAGATGATATATCCGTCGAGGCACAAAAGATGAATGCAGTGCAAGCAAATTACAAAGTCAAAGCAAAGAAGAAGCCACCAAATAAGACCACAATGGTCCAAGCTTCCACCAAAAATGCATGCACATCTTAGTGGAGACTCAGCTACACCGGTTGGGCTTCACAAGGAGATACGTCTACACTGGTCGCACTCCACTTATTTTCTCATTCTTCTAACTTCTCCCTATATTCAATTGTGGACATAGCAGAACTGAACTCAGAAGGGAATACCTCCCTCCCCGAGGAAAGAGTAGCGGGATGAGGAAGCCATAGGAGTGCATAGCCAGGATTGACGGTTTCTTCGGTTCTCTAAGCAGGAAGAGCTAAATCAATTCACACACTGTACAAGTTGACTTCAAGGATGATAGAGTTTGCGATATAAATAAGTGAGTCTGAACTAGCCGATGAAGTGATCTTGAGTAAGGATTTGTGGAACTTGAGGACTGTTGAGTATAAAATCCTAATCCTAGTTAAGGTTCCGACAAAATGCTTGTTTCAGGCCCGATCGAGCTCTGTCCTTTGTCTGTTCTTATGAATTGGTTTAGGAAAAGAAATTCATTCTAACTTTCTTACTTTTTCACTTACTTTTTCAAAATAAGTGTTTGCTAAGGGACTAGCAATGTTTAAGTATAGGGGGTTGATGAATCCATGATTCATTAACTTTTCTGTCGCATTTTGTCTTAAAACTCTTAACAAATGCATGTAAATATCTATTAATTCTCATCTTTTAACAAATCACCATTCATGTGTAAATATTCACTTTTAACCACCAAAATCATGTAAATAAATAAAGAACAAGAAAAGAAAGAAAAGGCAGATTGAATATATGTATATATATACAATATGACTTAAACTATAAATATAGCTGTAAGATATATTTATAGCCCAACCCCCGAGACCAAGTCAGCATAGATTGGTCGACAAACCAACAAATAGGGGGGAGATAAGGAAAGAAAACATAAAAAATAATTTAATACACACTCCATACATTCTCCACTATTTATAAAATAAATACAAAACTTCAAAGATTTTTTATTAATCCATATGACCATATTTTTCACCAAACTATTCTCCTAATTATTCCTAAAAATGTATATAAAAATATAAAAATAAGTTAAAAATGTTAGCCTGTATATATGCCAAGAAACTCAGCCTGTAAATTGTCAAAATCTCAACTTCCGAACATCATAACTTCCTCATACGAACACCAATTTCACTCTACTCACCTTTAAAGTTCATAAAATAATATTCTCTAATTAATAAAGGTGGTTTCATCGAATTCAGACTCCGTTTGCAAAAAGTCAGTTTTGGGACCAAAAGACAACGGGGTTTATGGGCTATTTATTTTCTAGAACACATATTATGTATTGTTTTCTTAATTTGATAATTTTTAAATTATTTCATGATCTTTTAGTTTCACCCTAAATTATTTCATAATTTTTGAAATATATTTCTTATTTTAATAAAATCAAAAACCCTAAAATATAGGTATAAATGAACTAGAGAACTTATACCTCTATTTATTAAAATATGCAAATTAACTTATTAAAATCTATAAAAATTTGTATAAACCATATTTAATATTCTAATAATTAAGAAAATATAAAACTAATTTTTATTTATTTATTTATTAAATTAAAAATCTAAAACCTATTTATAAATATAAATCTATTAGTATAATATTTATATTTTAAATAATATTTATTATTTATTAAAAGTAATTAGCCCATAAATTAGAGAATTAATTTATATACATTTCTTGTATTTATACTTTTTTAAAATAACTTCATTTAGTATTTAATTCTTAATTTATAAGAATATTTTGCACTCTGGACCAACTAGGTGCTGATACTTGTCAGCACCTGGGTCTTCTTCTTCAAAGAGTCTGTTGCGCCCAAACTGCAACAACCTGCCGACTTCCTCCAATTCTCCCGCGCGACTCATCACACCTCCGAGCAATCCAAACCCTCCGATCTCTTCCTCCAACAAACAACTTCCTCGCCACCCTTGGATCTAAACTTGGAGCCCACGCCATTGACCTATAAATACCCTTCAAAGTCCGCCATCGCCAGCCAACTGTTCCAACAACCTGAGCTCTAGCTCCAGGCTACCCGACCCCCCATCTTCCAAACCTCATTCCGACCGACCTGAGGTGGTGACAGCACCATGGAGGAGCCCGCGAGGAGGAGGATTCGTCGGAGGAGGTTCCAAGGCCTGTCATCGCCTTGCATAGCCGCGCATCGCCGCGTAGAGCTCCGGTCAAGGGTCGCCGTCGAGCACTCCGTCCAGGTAATATACCTAGACTCTCCCCAGACCTTTTCATCCATTTTCTCAGATTTTCACCTCGATCTTCGTGCCACGATTAGCGTGGCTAATTGCGTCTTTAGGTAGATTAATCATTTAGGTTAGTCGCCTTTCAAAAGTCCACTTCGATTCGTTTGAAACTCGATTTAAATCGCATCCCAAACTCATTGTCGTCCTCACGCAATTTGTTTATCATCTGGAAACCTGATTTCTCTCGATGCTTTGAGCTTGTGATCTTCATCCATTGGCCGATTCCTGGAGAATCGAGCACGACATTCTGTTATTTGCAGATCAGGCATCATAGCGAGCCATTTCTCTGACCTGGAAGCCTTCAATCGTCATCGGAATCCATCTCTAAAGATGGATCGCCAGCACTGAACAGCCTCCAGGTGGACAAGGTCTTGATCTTCATCACGCCGCCGTCGCCGCTTCGAGCCACCGTCGACAGCCCCCTACCGCGAGCGAGCTCGAGGGGTGGAGGAGCCACCCCTCTGGCCCCGCCGGAGTGCCAGTCTTCGTCGATTGATCGGGAAAAAGCGGAGAAGAACAGCCATCGCCAAGCTTCACAACAAACTCAAGAACACCAGAAGCTACAGGTTCGCGACACGTGGCGCACCCGTGAGCGTCCGATCAGCGCCAGAACTTCTAATCCTAGCCTTCCAGTGCGAACCGGTGGAGATTTTACAACTTCAACCCAGCGAACTTCCAGAAGATTTACTTCCGCACCCCAAGTTTCTGATGTTTGCATTTACGTCCCTCCGTAGGGACCTAAATGTAAATATTTGTATAGTTTTCTTTCAGAGCAGTCCTTGAGGACCTTTTTGCAAACTTTTTAATTAGTTTTTCTTGCGCTTATGCCCCTGGGCTGTAGGGGCTGTTTTGTCCTCGTTTGAACTTGTTCTTTGACGGTTTATTTAGGGTAGTTACGCAACTACCACATCTACCTTGTATAAAGTTTTCGAGTGTTTTTGACGTTTTTTCGTCGTATTTTGATTCTTCGAAGTTCGCCTCATTTTGTTTTGTTTTCTTGAGTTGTTCGAGCTCGCTGCTCGATCTCCGTTCACCCTACTATATTTTACCACCTATATAATATCCACCTATTATATAATAAATAAATATTTTTTGAAAAATATCCCTTTTTGAAAATTAAATAAAAATTTTCAAAGATTAAAATCAAATAAAAAATAAATAAAAATCAATAAAAAAGGTTTCTTGCTTTGATAACTTTGAGAAGAGGTAAAAATAAAATTACAAAGATAAAAAATCAAAGGACTCTATTCTGCCTCCTTGAGTTCGGCCCAGGAACACTTGCCTGGTTAAAGATTTAGTGTAGGTTTTCCGAAGGAAAATGGAATTTGTTTGATAGGTTGATGATCGAATTGTTTCGCGGCTTTTTGCTACATCGACCGTGTTTCCTAATAAAAAGCCGCGAAACCGATTTTCATCCTTATCACTATCCCATTACCCATGAAAGTGATTACTCTATTATTCTCTCTCTTACCCATGCATGAATGAATTAATTGTTTTTTGTCTTTACATGCATGTGACTCTTCATTTCCTTTTGAGGAGACGTATATGGCTTTTATAAAAAGGACCCCTTCCTCCATGCAAAGGGTTCTCTCACCCCATCTCTCTCTTTATTCTCTCTCTCTCTCTCTCTCTCTCTCTCTCTCATTTTCACTCATGCAGGCAAAGGTGTAGCGCCCAGAGTTCCTTCCCCACGGGGATCATTTTCTTCCCCATCCCGCAGCTAGCTTGTATGATGCACCCCGCATTGGCGTTCGACTAGCTAGCAGGTGCGCCTCCAGCCGCCACACTCTTCTGTTGTGCCCCTCCCCATGCTACCGACCATTCACTGCCCCCCTTGTGCGCATTATCACCTACAATGCGTGAGGGTACGCGTCCAGCTACTACCACACTCGCACGGGTACACATCCAGCCACCGACCACTCCTCTCCAGCGCGCCCTCCTCCTTTGCGTGGGCACGTCTACAGCAGCCAGCTGACACATCTTGCATCACCGTGCTACGTCCTCACTCTAGAATCTCTCTTCCCGACGTCCTCCAGCCCGCACAACTGCTGTGTGCCCCACCTGCTCATGCATGCGCAGCCAGCCTCGCGCATGTCGTGTCTTGCGAACGCTCCAGCCCCGCCGTGCACCGACGTCCAGCTCTTGCTCCTGCGCACCAACCGCCCTCACGCAACCTCAGCCACTTTGTCCAGGTCGTTCCCTCAAGCTAAAACATGCACACGCCCATACATGCATGAAGAGAGCAGTCTCTATCTTTATCTCTCTCTCTTTATTATAACATCAATTGCATTTATACCCATGAACTATTTGTTATTTTAAGTTGTTTCTTTAGCTTAAAAGTTTGAATCTTTACAACTTTGAATCATTGCCTCAACTTATTTTATAATTGCATCTACTTTATCTAGCATGTCGTTTCATGTGCTAAATTGATGCCTAAAATTCTAGAAACTATTGGAGAAATATAAGGAAGCATTTCTAGTATCATGAGATAAGTTCTATCATGTTTGACATCCTCTAAGTAAAATTATCATCACATCTTGTTTCATCTGATTGAGATCAGAATCAAGTTTAAAATGTCGAATTAAAAAGTTGCAAATTTACCTGGTCTTTGTGGATTCAAACCTCTACTTGCGCTCTACATTTTTCATTCCTCCATTACGCTCGTAGTTGTATTATTATTTGTTTAATTCTGATTTATCGCGGGAAAACAATGACATAATTAAATCATCATTTTAAACCGTGAAAAATCGAGTCAACAAAAAACTTTGCAAAATGGCTTTCAAATGTTTGCAAATATTTGCAAAAAAATTTGTACAATAGTTTTCAAAATTATCTGCAAATCAATTTGAGGGATATATGCATCATTAAATAAAAATAATATATATACTTACAAAATAAAATTCTTTACCAACTGTATATATATATACCTATAAAAATAAATAACATTTTTAACCAGTAAGTTCTTGAAAATTCTTAATCCTTGTAAATAAATAAAAAAGGAACGCCCGTGTAAATAGTTGTACATATTTTATATTCTTGTGCCAAAATTCTTTTTAGTTTCAAATTCTTTTTGAAAATTGCATCATTTTTATGCATTGTAAATAGCATTTGCATAGCATTCACATTCTTTCAGATTGAGCTTGATGATTGAACTAGTCAAAATAAAGTTGAAGATTGGATCTTGGTTGGGCCTTACTGCACCAAACCTCACTGGAACCTTTTGGGAAGTAGATTTAAGGTACTTCAGGTCCATTGGGGCTTAATTATTTGGGACTCAGGGCTAGGATCAAGTCACCTCAACTGACTAACTAGAACTTTTCGAGATGCACGGATTACTCTTGTTGGTTGTATCATAACTTGGACACTTACACCTTTCACTTGGCTCAACTCAGTTGAAGTGTTGAAGGGGTTGGATTTTCTGGTTTGAGATGCACACGAGTGGAAACATTCATCCTTGTCTAGGGAGGGAAGTTCCCCCCAACCCAATCCAGTTGCCATGAGGTCTAAAGACAGGAGAGTGTGGGTTGCAATAATGCTTCAAAAGAGGGATAGTCTTCTAGATCAAGAGGAAAAACTCCTTATGTAAATGATGCTATATATAGTATTTCAAAAAAGCTCCAAAAAATTGGACAGGTCTGATTGAAAATAAAATGCCTGTTGGAGTATGTATATATGTTGTATAGAAAATAAGCAAGCTTGACCATCAAAGTTATACCATGTGAGCCTGCAACTGAATGACTTGACTATACTAGTCATGCATCCCATGATAGGTATCTACACTGGCTACCGTCCATTCTTCTCTTCACCTCCTCCTCTTGAGTTGGATGCCACTTGAACTTAAAAGGGAATACTTTGCTCCTCAAGGAAAGAGTTACTGGATTGGGGAATCTATGGGTTGTCATTCTGGAGAAGTCAGTTCTTTTGTCATTTTAGTTGGGGGGATCCACTATCACCTATACTGTACAGGTCAGCTTCATAGTCATAAGGGTTTGCATATGATGTAGGCAAGTTCTGACCTGGCTATTGAGGTGGTTTGAACCGAGTTTTGTGACTCTCGAAGGCTGTTGTGTTTCAAATTTGCTCCCGACCAAGTTCCACATACATTTTCACATCAAGGTCTAACATGAGCTGCAAACTTTGATTTTGTAAAGACAAGTTTAATAATTGAAATCAATTCCATTTATTCCTTCTTTTTCGTTTCTTCTTTATTCTTTTGTACTTATTGCATAAGGGTTTGCTAGGGACTAGCAAAGCCAAGTATAGGGGGTGATGAATCTCCATTTCATCACCTTTATTCTATCATTTTGGCCTTAAAGCCCCTAGCCAATGCATATAAATATTATTAATTTGTACAAAATAGCACTCATCATTTATTGCATTTATGGTGTAAATAATATGGTTTGTAATGCTAAAATGATAGAATAAATAGAAGAAAAGAAAAAGAATAAAATATCGAAGATATTTTATGACCCTAAACCCCGAGACCAAGTCAATAATTGAATTGGTCGACAAGGAATAAAGTATGGGGAGATAATGGCCAAAAATACAATAAAAACCTCATTCATTTATTCATCCAATAAAGCATTTTTGACACCTATTTTATTCTTTATTATTTATGCATCAAATAAAGAAACGTTGTACATAAATGTTGTAGATAATAATGTAAATAAGACTACAAAATTGAGTTTGTATAAAAATAATACATAGTGTACATTTTATACACAAATTAGAAAGCCAAAATCCCAACTACACAGAACCATGTCTTTCAAAAAAAAACTCAAAATATATCAAAATCATATTGTAATGTATATAACTTTTAATAACCTATTTAATGGAGGTGGTTTCATATTTTTTGGAGTTAAGGTGTGAAAGTTAGGTTTTGGACCCTGATTGTACATTATACTCGATTAAAATATTCATTATATTCATTCTTTGCTATTTTACAATTTTATATTTTTATAATTCTATAAATAATATTTATAACACATGTCCTTATGAAAAGCAAAATAAAATCACAAAGAAAATACAATAAAAAATAAGTCTATATGAAACATAGGCAAAATACCTATACTAATACATGTATATAAATAAGATGTTAAATCATTCTTTTATTATTTATTCTTTTATATTTTTATATTCTTGTAAATATTATTTGTATTCCATAAAAATAGAAAGAGAAATTAAAATCCAATAAAATACATTCAAATAAAATAATGTATATAATACATAGATAAAATACCTATAAGTATACCTGCATATTATATATCTCTATTTATTTAAGTGTACAATATATATCATAAAAATATAATGAAATTATATTTATGTACATAAAAATGAGTTATAAATAAATAAAATAAAAGAATAAAATAATAAAATAAAATACAAAATATGGATGAATATACCGATAATTATACCCTTAAAAGTTTACTACTAATAAATAACATCAAAAAATAAATAAAAATCATGATCAAATACTACATGGAATAATAAACAATTTTTATTTTATAAGCAAAAAATTAATAAAATCATATATTAGGTTTAATTAATAAATTTATAATAAGACATGTTGTTTTGTCATTTAGTGTCGGGTTAGGACTAATCACATCGCTTCCAGAGTTGACCTCCGGTCAACTCAGCCTCCAGGCACTTGCGACTCATCCAGAATGTCAAGTCCCCTCTTTTTCACCATTTTTCTCGCTTGATCCCTTGATCAAACATCCCTGATCCCTTCATTGGATTTCGTCATGACTCTTCCGTCATCCACGCCGGGATCTTGGATCCCTTGTACATACCCTTGATCGTCGTCAATCATCCAGCCAATAAGGGTACTCTCACATATGCATAAATAAGAACCTTCTCCTTCTTTTGCTAATTTGGTCATCTTCTATCCTCTAGAACCCTGTGGCTTTGGCCAAGAGTGCATCCCCTTGACAGGGGGAGATCCCCTGAGTCCATGGCTGATGGAGGAGGTAGAGGTTGAACCCAAGGTGGCTGTCGCCGGTGACGCCTCTGCTTCTTGGTCTCCGGCCAGGTATGAGCTACGCACTTTACTCTTTTTACGTAGATTTTAATTCTTGTTTTTTAATGATGCATTTAGTTAAGTGTTTAGCCTAGTTATTTCCCTAAAGCACTCATTTCGTAGTTAAACAGAGCTCCGCTCTAGCGAACCTTTTCCTTTGTTCCCGATTGTCTTCCGACAACGCTTTCACCCTCACCTCATCACCTTTCATCCTCAGGCCACTTTGACGCCACCAACAGCTAGGGGATCATCCACCTTTATTTTGCATTCGATTTCAGTCTTCTAGGAGGGCGAGCGAAGGAGAAGAGAGCGATCGAAGCTCGGGTAAGGAGTGTTCTTGGCATGTTCTTCCATCGAGTCTCTCTGTTATTCGATAAAAAGTTGCAGCCCACTTTGAATGACAGCCATTCGATCCAGCCTGCCCTCAACCGTCAGACCATGCTCCACGATCTAATCCAGGCTACTAGCCCTTAAAACAATATCACGTGACGACAACAAGACACGTGGACAAGTGAGATGGCCTCTACTGTCTGATCTAGCGCAAAAATGGGGTAATTGCACACCCCCCATCTTTTTGTATATTCATTAAATAATTTTGCAAATAAAATATAGAATGTAAATAAACTGGGAATTTTGTAAATGGCCCCCTGTACTTCTTTCATTTACATTTGGGTCCATTCCATGTTACTTCATGTGTCATCCCACGTGAGGTGGAGAAATTGCATGTATGCCCTTGCGGCTTTGTATATTTAGTTTAAATCTAATAAAATCGGGATCATATTGTATATTTTTGTGAAAATTGCAGTGAGGCCTCCAGATTTTAATTTATTTACATTTATGGCCCTACTAGGATATTTAATTTTATGCATGTGCTCTATTTATTATAAATAGCTAATGTGCTCATACAAATTTGCAAAAATAGGGATAGATGCCTCATGCCATGAATTTCCACGCCCCATATTTATTTTACATTTTTTGCATTTATCTTTTTATTAAAAATCAAAAGGAGCTTAATTTCGTACTGTCTAGGTTAGAAAATACCCAAAAAAATAAAAGAGTCTTTAAAAATTCCGAAAAAATTATATAGTCTACACTTTATCCTATTTTAATTACAGACCAAAAATCACTAAAAATGAAAAAGAAAAAGCACAAAATTGAAAACCCTTAAAACATTCATAAAAATTTATAAAATCACTTAAAAATCGAAAAATATGTTTTTCTATTTTATAAATTTCTTTATTTAAGTATATACATATTAAAATTGATTTGGATAATTTTGGATCTTATTTACTATTTTTAACATTCAAATCAATTTTGGGTATTTATTAATTTCCTTATTTAGGAAATGTTTGACTTTAAAAATCCATAAAAATTAGCAAAAACTCTAGAAAAATAACAAAAAATATTAGAAATATATATAAAATCCAAAAACAATTTCTATTTTGTATTTTATGTATATTTATTAATATTTCTAAGTATAATACTCTATATTATGTATAAAGCCTTATATATAGCCATATTATATATATAAGACAAAAGAAAAATAAAATCTGAAAATATAAAAAGAAAATATATAATTATAAAATTAAAAAAAATAAAAAATTTAAAACACTAATAAAATTAAAAAAATATAAAATAAAAAACCCACAAAATAATAAAAATGAACAAGAGATACAAGACAAATTTTTGTGCGCATTATTTTGCCCCCTTTCTATTGTTTGCTCCCTGAGTTCGACCTCTACACTTGCTTACACCTATACACATTTTGTTGTAGAGTTATAATAAATTTTAACTCCACATTTTTCTATTCATTGCTTTATTCGTATTGTAGGTTAATAGTTGATCGACTGAGGTTTAGTGAGCGGTCAACACATAGACTACAGTTTCGCCTTGTGAACCCATGCGACCCTTATTCAAATCTCTGTCATCAATCGTCGACCCTAAACCCTAGTGAGGGTTGTAGTCATCACGACATCGTTGCGCTGCCGGATTGACTACTTGTGGATCTCCATCTTCTTCAGTGCACTTGCCTCGTGAAGAAGTCGTCAGATCTCGTGAGACGATATCGGGAGATTCACCGCGTGGACCAACAACATAGATTTTAAGGAGCACGAGTTTCATCAACACGCTCGCAAGCATGTCCTCCACTGGATCGGACTTGAGACAGGAGGTCTTTTCGTTTAGAGACTCAATCGCAACCACACTTCAAGAGGTAAACCTAATACTTGTTTGTGGTTTAGATGAAATGGTCTGAGAAGTTTCTTGGATCATGTGGTTTCATCATTTAATGATTTTTTTAAATTCTGCTACTCTGAGATACTACTACGACTAGTCACTCTCGATCTCATGTGATGCGATCTCCATGCTTCTGTGGTGCCCTTAAGGATTTTCGCATATACTTCAGAGATAGTTGATCATGTTGCAAACAAATTTGGTGAAGGAACCAGGGTTCCTCGAGAAGTGAATCATTTCCAAGAAGATGGAGAAAGGACGCACCAACAGTTCTGATAGGGGCATTGGGGAGACCATGCAATTGACGAGGCGGTCAACAAACAATGGCTTCTAGTTGTCTACGTGGATCAACTAAAACAAGGCATGGAATAATTCCATTATTAAATCCATAAAAAATAATAAATATATTTATTCATTAAAAGTCGAAACATAAAAAATGTTTCTTATTTTTAAATTTATTTTTACTAGCTTATTTATTTAGTGCTAATTTTTACAAGTATATATAGGTATAAATACATGTATTTTAGGTATTTTATCTTTTTTCATATTTTAGATTTTTATTATTATATATGTATATTTTATAAATTTATAGTATACTTAAATACATATTTACATATTTTATTTTATTTTTCTAAGTTTGTATATATACTTAAATAATATATGCATCTTACATAGGTATACTATATCTATATGGTTTATTACATAATTTATTTTTATGCATTTTTAATCCTTTTATTTTATATTTATATTTTAAATATATTTTAAGTAATTTTTATAGGTATTTAAAAATATAATAGTAGTAAAAATCTAAATAATCCAATGGCTACGAAGCTGCTGACTCAAGGCTCCACCTGAGATTCTCTACTGCCTCCACTTAGAGGTTCAGCACCCAAACCTTTGCCCTCTTCCCCGGCCTCTCACGCCACGCGCCCCACATGTCGGGTGCAGGAAAATTGTATGGAGGCCCCCATTGATCCAACATATTATGCACCCCCCCCGTAGTTGACGCACATGGCCTACATGTTCCAGTATGGAAATTTCGCATGGAGACCCCTATTGTTCACCAAAATTACAAAAGGCCCCTACACCCAAGTCACGTGCTTGCTTAGGTAAATTGGAAGGAGGCCCAAGAAGGTTCTGTATATTGCACATAAGTCCTCTAGGGGCTATTTAGAGAAGAAATATTTATTTATATTGCATTTTAGTCCTCATAACTTCAATTCATCACATCTTTCTCATTTGAACTCCATTTTTTTTAACAATATGTCATTTTAAAGCTATTTTATGAACTATAATCTTATATCTTATGAATAGATCATAAGATTTTTATTGATGATTAATATTTGAGGACCTATTTTTACCTATGCAGGATAATTTTTGACAATTATGTGTTATTTTATCTTGAGAAAGATTTGATTTAATCTGTACGGACTCGATTGTGGTGATTTAAATTTGATTCATTCTCTTGTAATTATTATTGATGATCCTTGAGAAATTAATCTTTATAGGGGCATTATCGAGGAGGGATTAATTTCTTTGATACTTTATGAGATTAAAATTCATCTTATTTGAGGAGATTTAATTTGATTAATCCTCTCGTGATTATTGTTGGATATTGTATAGGAATTTGATATATTGTAGAGGCCCATTCATGGACAGATTATTAAAATTAATTCCTTGATCTTTCTTCAAGGATTAAATTACAGGAAAAACTAGGGGCCATAGTATCTTGAAAATTTTTTGCAAGATTAATCTTTGATATATTTATCTTTTTGACCTGCATTTGATATATTTATTTAGTAAATATTTCTTGAACATATTCCTTTTTTATATGTGATTTCATCTTGAGGATTAATTGATCATCTATTTACTAGAATAAAGATCATAATCACAGATCTAGTGCTCCATTATCCTCCCTGCTTATATTTGCTTGCATTTCATTTTTATTATTTCTTTTATTTTTCATTTGCTTTTCTGAGACGATGATTAATATAGAGGTTAATTATTTATTCAAATTAATTTAGAATCACACAACTAAAAATCATCGTTCCCTATGTTAGACCTTGGTATACTTACCAATTAAAAACTATTCCACAATATTCAAAATTTGTGTTTTTTTTAATGAATCATTTTCCGCCTTCTATATTACAATTATCAACTATTATAGAGGTGGAATCCACTATCATCAAATGGCATTGTTGTTTAGGAACAGTGAAATTTTAGGATTTTAGTTGAATTTTTGTAATTAATTATTGTGAGTTTAATTTCCGTCACTTTTTTGCATTTTCTTTTTATTTTTGCACTCAATTTTATTTTTACACTATATTTGCATTTCTCTCTAATTTTAGATACTAACTGCATTTCTCTCTTTGCAGATAACTCGGAGCAAATTTTGGACAAAATACAGGGATTTGCAAAGAAGACTGTTAATTTTTATTTTGTGAGAGAGAGTTAGAATAGGTTTATTTTCTATATTATTTTTAGGGTCTCTTTACACCCTCAAACTTGTAACTGAACTGGACTGAGCTATGGGAACGAGGCATGTTTTAACCCCTACTATGTGGTTAGGGACCCAAGTGTGTTGTTTCTTAGATCTAGGACCTACACTCATTGTAGAATAATATTTATTTGCTTGTGCTCGGATCTATCTTTAGGACATACATCACATAAATTATACGTATTGTAGATTATCCGACTTAGACAAATTTTAAATCAATTATTTGCCGTTAATAAAACTATCTTCTTAGGAGCAATTTTATAGGCAGCATTCATTTGGACCTCCCATAGATGCTTGATTAAATCAATACTGCAAATCTAATCTTCTTATTACATCCGATTCACATTCAGATCAATGTCCATCAGTTGGACTAAGATCAGATTACTTCTCTATGAGAGGAGTCACTAAAATCTAGACATGTTTCATCACTCCCTCATAATGGAAGCGTCATGGTTATACAATCGCTTATGATCGCATCACCCTCAAGCATTCCAAATACACGAGCATCTTGCATACTGGAAGACCCAGACCAAATCTGATGTTTTAGATCTCTTTTAGACTGTTTCCTTCAGGATTTTATAATTAAGGTTCTCATTAGATCATTGGGAATCGGTATCGATCATATCCTTTTCAAAAGCATATATCATACCTAGGTGTTGATCATATACTTTCCAAAAGAATATACCAAACCTTACAAATTCAGCCAAGCTTCCAAAGCGAGAAGACCACGCATGGAATTTGATTCTTCCCAATATCTCATGAGTGAGCTCATGTCTTCCGGTTCAACAAAAAAACATGTATGATCCCTTTGAGATTGTATTACTCATATGCCCTTGCATGCACACCAACGTGCCGGTGTATAGACCTCGGTTAGGTCATCAACCAATTAGTCTGCCAAATACACATACTCAAACATATAGTAACACATCTGTCTCCGATCAGAGGATGCGTGCCTATATCGTGACAGCATACGACATAGGTCTTTGGTTATCTCGATCTTGTTAAGACAACTCTTTGACCTAAGTAATTTGATACCTCCGAATCTCTATTCCCATGTAGAGGACCTACATCAAAAGGTTGGTCGGATATCAGCCAAATGAGAAAGGATTGCCATCTCCTACTCAGGCTTGAGATCATCTCTTAACAGTCATTTGACGGTGCTTGATGAGTCATCAATCGAACTCTTTAGATATTCATCCAAGCACCAGCCTTTATGATTCAGTAATTGAATCAACATATGTATGATCATTAAGATGGCTATGGTACATAATTCTAATTGTACTAAGGGACCTATTATGCAAATTAGTTATTCTTCATTTCAGATCAGGGAATGATATTTTTTGCAATAACATTTATTGCATAATGGCTCGTCGTGGGCTCGCATGTCCAACAATCTCCCACTAGCCCAAAGAGCCATTAATGGGCTAATCATTTAAACCTGCACTCATGATACAATCATAGGTTATTTAGGAAAATAGATAGGTAAGCTAATCAGTCACTCTGTTCCCAAGAGACTACACCAAGTCCTTTTACGGCACTTGCATATCCCCAGTAACAGTACTCGCATCCGATGCGAATGTTACATCTTATACAACCAATACTCAATATTGTTAGTTATTGTGTCCTTGACACTACAGCTCGATAATTATTATAACCAGTATGTAATTCTATTATCCTTATCTGGATACCCTTATTCCCAGAGATCTCTATCTCCTAAGGTATCCGCAGTTAAGATATTTTAGATCTCCATCTAGAAAGTCTTAAGCTCTTGAAGAGAAGACTTAGAGATCAATATATATAAAGTCTTGTCATCTATGAATATATTGCTATTACTGCAATCAAGTGTTTTATTTCCATAGTAGGATTAGCAATAGTTTACTACTCCCACTACATAAACATATGCCTTTTAAACACATCTGGCATACACATGGCTTCTCATAACTAATGCACAAGGGCAAGAAGTTCTAGCATTCACTTCCTCAACTCTTTGAGGTGCTATCCCTTCAGATAGGTCAGTACCACATCTTAAGGAAAGGAAGCCTTTCTTGGAATTTTCCAGAAAATGGAACATGTCCAAGGTGTACCCCTAATGTGACGGTCACAATACCCTCTTCTCTTTGCTTCTGATCATCTTCAGAACTAAGAGGTTTCCTTGAGATTATATCTCAAGGTATGGAATAGACAGTCTATAAAAACACTTATTATTATCCTTATATAATTCCAAATGATTAGGATATCATCTACATTTATCACGATGAACATAATGGCACTCCTACTAAGCTTCACATGGCTCATCAAGATTTTATCTGAAATCATAACATTTATGATTTCATCAAATCTGATGTTCCAACTACTAGAAGTTTATTCAAGTCCACAGATGGAGTTATTCAGCTTGCACAACTTGCTTTCCTCAACTATGAAGCCCTGTGGCTACTTCATATGAATATCCTCGGAGAGGTATTCATAGAGGAATGCAATCTTGACTCACATCTTGAAGATATCATAGTCAACCTCTTTAGCTATATTTAACAATTTTTTGATGGGTTTAAGCATGGTCACTGAAGAGCAAGCCTCATAGTAATCAATGTCTTCTCTTCAGTGTGTAGCTCATGGCTACAAGCCGTGCTTTGAAGGTCTCTACCTTCTCATCAGGTTCCCACTTTCTCTTGAAGATCCATTTACACCTTAACAGGTCCTACCCTTATAGTTTGATCCTTGAGGGTTCATATACAACACTTGTATATGAAGTCTACTTTAGACTTAATTGCTAACATCCATCTTTCCATGACATGATCTTCAGAACTTCATCACATGTAGTTTGATCATTGTCATATTTCTCTGACACATGGAATCCATCCTCAAACTCATTTGAAGATGTGTTAGTGTTTCACCTTTAATTGTCCTTTTAGTTTCCAATTTCAGGAGCCTCATTATCTTCTCAAGATAAAATGAGTTTTCCTTCATTTTCATCTTGATTCTCAAGAGAGTCATCCTCTAAGAATCACATTCTTAGAGATGAGTTCTTTTAAGAATCTCAAGGTCATAAAGTAGGTATCCAATACCATCCTTTATTTTCCTGATAAAGTGGCAATCTCTTATGCTAGATTCCTGCTTACATGCATCCATGACAAAGTTATGGACCAAGCAACCCTAAATCCTCAAGTGTACAACACTAGGTTAGGTTCCAAACCATAGCTTATGAGTATGCGGATTTAGATATGCATGGAATCTTATTAAGGATAAATATTGTACTCATATATACCTTGGAAACTAAGAGGTAATTATGCTAAGATTCATCACTGATCAATCATGTCATACATGATCCAATTGTATCTCCCTACAACTCTATTGAGTTTAGGTGCATTAGGAGGATTGAGATAGGAATGAAAAATTCCTTTATCCATAAGGTATTCTTTGAATTCATCTAATAGGTGCATGCTACCTAGGTTAGATCAAATTCATTTTATCTTCGTTCAAACTTTGGTTCAAAACAAAAATTGTTAAATCTTTGAACATTTCAAACCTTTCTAAGGTGAAGGGAAGAAATCTCATATCAATAACAATCACCGAATGGTATCACATATCATCAGCGTTTATTATGATATAGATGATCTGCATACATCAATATGTATAAGATCTTGAATACCTTGGCATCTAAAATCATTCCCATAGAAGGGTGTATTAGACATTTTACTTTGAATCTCTATTCATGAGTATGTAAGTTTTGAACCTTTAGACAATCTAAAGTTCAATATCTTACTAGTTTATTCATTCCATCAATAGACATATGTCCAAGATTTGGTGCCAGGTCATTATCAAATGATCTCTGTCCTCCTATTGATCTTGTTAAGGTTTAATTTCCGTATTATTAATAATAATGGACCATTCATTAATTTTCTAATTTAGCAGAGTCCTCCAGATGTCATTTTACTATATGAAATATATCCATCATAACTCTTTATGATAGGTGTATTCCATAATTTTTTTATTTCCAACATTTAGAAATAAATAATGAGTGTATTTTCATATTTATGTCATAGAGACATTCATTAAGACTAAGGGCTCTCCCACTAAAAATATGAAGTCTATCTATCCACTCGAGATTATTGCAACAATTGCATCAATATCCATGTGGATGACTATTAAGACTTAAAATTAAATTATATGGTCTTCTAAAATATATGCAATCAACTGCAAGTGTTATTAGAAGAATAAGATACAATTATTAGACTTTTAATCTTATCAAATAAGAAAGTCAATTTCAATGATTAAATGTAGATTATTCCGATGCACCATCCGAGTCCTTCTCTATGGATCCTAGATAGACTTGATAGTCATACTATCAACACATCAGCTCATTGTAGTATTGGCATTTATCCGACCCTTTGGATGTCATATGTGTGTGGAAACTATAGAAGTAAAGCCAACTCTTTGACTTTCCTTCTAACATGAGTCCGACCCATGCTTCCACCGTGCTCCTTTTATCTCTAAACAACCATTGCTTATGACAAAAGATCTCATATGTTGAATTCAAATGATTTCAATATAAGAGTATTTTGATATTTATACATGTTTCATTTAGTTCATACAATATTAATATTATGAAGCTTCATGAATGACTAGAGTATAGATAGTAGGATGATGACACTCATTATATCTACATATATCTTAACTCTTAAAGACTTAGGTTCATGTAGGTACTCAAACATTTTGAATACATCATCTCTTATAGAGCCACCATTCTGCATAATGCAGTGAACTATGTCATTCATGATTAAATGTTAAGAGCACATATGTATGCCAAAACATCTTCTTAGATTTTTATAAGGATTATTTGACAATCGCGATCATCATCGACATGTCACTTCCAAAGTACATTCAACGGGAGATTAAGACTATAGGGACACACAAATCCTAGGTTGTTGTCCTATTGTCTATTTAATAGTCATTCCTCATTATTATGAGGAAGCTTGCACATTGCAACCACATACAATATGTGTCCAACTACAAGCACAATATTTTGATCATGGATCCAATCCATGATATTTTACTAGTTATTATTGAGTATAATACTGAATGGGTTTAATGAAGGATTGTCTGAAATAAGAAATTTGCATAAATATATATAAATATATATACATATTTTACTTTGATTTAGGAATTTTATATCAAAGTTGTCTTGCCTTGTCAACATTGAAAGTTCATTCCCTTAATAACTTTCAATCTAAGAGATATACTTACCATTATATCTCAAACAAGATCTAGAACTACTTTCTTATCTTTGTCACATCCCAATAATATGAGAACCTATAACTCAGATAAAAAGAAGCAGGAACTCATTCCACCTTGCAAGCCCAACTTGCATTCCCAATTCGGTCTTAACACCCGAGCCCACCACCCCTAAGGTATTGTTATCCCCTCATTAATTGAACCAACCGTCAATATGATTAGAACTCGCTATGCGCAATCTAATATCACACCAATAATATGAGAAACCGATATTGGGGTCACTACGCATACAGCCTTACTCTTTCGAGAAGCAAAGAGCCCGATCCAGATGTGCTTGTATGCAGGAGCTGTTACTTTGGACAGGCGACTCCTACATACAATCCTTCGCGACAAAACCCTTCGCCTTGACGGGGAGACCATGGATATCACTTATGTGATCCTCCACCTCATATTCAAATTCTAATTAATCATTATGAATAATATTCATAATGATTAATTATTCCAAGAGAAATAACAACTCTATTTATAATAGAGTGTTTTAGTTTTGATTAGATTCCAATTAATCTAATCATATTAAATTAATGATCCAATTAATATCCAACGAACATTTTTAATTGTTACTTGAAAATATGGTATTATCTCAAATACGTATTATTTCAAATTTTAATAATTAGAAAAAATACATCATGATCTCTAAAGCATTATCAGTTTCCTACCCGTTGTCATGGCCAGTACTGACGGGAGTGAGACATACTGCACACGGTGAAACCTTCTACCCTAACTTTCCCCGACTAGACACCATATCCGCCTCGGGAAAAGATAATGCCAAGTCAATCACTTTGTACTTGAGATGATAATCGGTTTTTCAACCGAAGTTATACCATATAGTAATAATCAAAACAATTTTGATTAACATTATAAGGAGATTTGCTAAACAAATCCCCAATCCTATTCAGGCAACTTGTTTGTTGGAAAGTGTACGATGTAACCAATTTGTGATCTAGATCGTATCCAATCAATTATTGATTAAGGCAATGTCATTTAATGAAATAATTATCATCTTTAAATATTTCACAAATATTTATCAATAATTATCTCAAGAAATTAACCATTAATTTCTATAAACAATTAAATGACAATCACAAGGTTCTCGATTAAGTATGCAATTTCCAACAGTAACCCTCACTTACTAAAATTAGCATATCTCAAAAATCAGTTTTTTAAAGTTTGTTAATTTGATTTAAAATAGAACATAAGTGATAATCACACATTTCTAGACATACTGGAACATTAATTAACTCTTTAATTACGTTATGATTCATCACCCCGAAACAGTGGATATAGGTTCATTAAAATGATCAAATCTTGAATTATCGGATTCCAAATCACACAAACTCAAATCCTACTATTTTGCCCCAATATATTCTAGTAGGAGTGTAAGAGGCTTTTTGAGAATATAATGGTTTTTTCTTCAAAAGATGAATGCACATAGGTAAGACATCTGTACCCACCCTTGAGTCTTGGTTTGATAGTCGCAGATTATTTGATTGGGGATTCATCAGTCTTGCTAAAGATCAAAAGGTCTCAACAATTCAGAGAGCTAAGGTACCCAGGTTTGTATGAACAAGAAAGATTTCCCTTTATCATCATTTTACTGGATTTTGGTGGAATAGTGGAGTGGGGTGAATATTTGCTACCTTGGGGAGACCCTTTCGGTGTACCACACTTCCATACTATACTATAACTAGACTTTCGAATATCATTATCTCGATTTTTTTATAACATATTTATATAATAGCGAATATTCACCGAAAACCCATTCATATATGGATCTATGATAGATCCCTCAAGAAGAGGGGCAAGTTGACTCTGAGAATACCTACGGATAATAGGGATAGGAAGAAGACGGTCATATATACCTTTGCCAACTTTATCCACCATCAGGCAAAGAGAAAGAATGCCTATAACCTTCAGGTTGCTATGAAGGTTGTAGAAAACTTTATAGAGGGCTCTACACCCTGCTGTCTACGGGAACTTTCTCACTATTGCTCCTCATTGACGGGTTCTACCCCATCTCTATTGCCAAAATTAATGAAGAACATTATCCAATTTAAAATTTCATGTTTAAACATTTTAAACAGGACCGAAATTTAACAGGGCTGAAAATTGAAATACGACAAAATTTTCACAATCCCTAATGAGTCCAAGTCTCCTAGGTTCATGGATCGCATCCAAACCTCAAACTTGGTTCTGATACCACTTGAAAGACATGGAGAGGTCCTCAAGCATGTCACAGAAGCGTGACGATCGCATCGAATGCGTTCGTGAGCAACTAGTCGCTCTAGTTGCTCAATGCAACGGAATTTAAAATTTTATTGTGATGAAACCACATAATCCAAGAACCTTTCTCGGATCATTTCATCTAAACCAAAATTAGGTATAAGGTTTTCCTCTTATAGCATGGTTGCGATCGAGTCTCTAAACTACGAGACCTCCTGTCTCAAGTCCGATCCAACGGAGGAGACGCTTGCGAGCGCGTTCATGAGACGTGTCCTTCTTGCAATCCATGTTGATGATCCAAGCGAGGAATCTCCTGATCTCGTCACATGAGATCCGATGTCTTCTTGACGAGTGAGGTGCACCGAAGGAGATGGAGATCCATGAGCAAATACTTCGGCAGCATAACGACGATGGTGCGGCGATGGTGACTCTCTCAATGGCTCCATGATGGATGACCACAAGAGAGAGAGGAAGAGAGTCTTGGCATGTGGAGAGAGAGAGAAGGAGAGAGAGCATTCATTTACGTTGTAAATGTGTTACTCGAAGATCTAGGGGTGCCTCTTCATATATAGGGTTTTGTGAGTCCATGGATCTCAATCCATGGATAACACACAATCATTGGATGAGATTGATTTGTGTTTCTTTCATTGGCCATGATGTTGTTGTAAAAACACAATAACAATTGATTTATTTTAAATTAATATATATTGATAAATCAATATAAATCAATTCAAAAATAAATCACTTTGACTAATCTTGGAGATAATGAGGAGATTGACCATATCCCCAAAAAAGGGAGGGACGGTTACTCCTTTGAGATGGAATAGGTCCATCTCCTCAAAATCTCATGAGATCTCATTATCTCATGATATCTCATTTTCTCATGATATCTCCAAGATTTATAACAACATTTATTGTAAATTATTTCACAAAAATAATTCATAATTATCTTGTCAACATTGCAAATAAGCCATTGGAAAAAATGTGAATCACATTCACATCCCAAAACAAAATGTAAATTATATTTTCAATTAATCATCCAATGTGAATCCAATTCACATCAATAATTAATTAACAAATATAAATCACAATATGCTCTCTCTAATATATTATCAATCACATTTATAATATGCATGATTAATATGCATAGTGTTATCCACATTATTCATATCCATGGTAATTAAATCACATTTAATCATCTTATATCTCTATTCTCATGTGCCCAAATAATACGAATCACATTCATATTATTCACATCTTTGATAATTAAATCACATCTAATTATATCAAATAACTCTCCTTATAATATGAATCAAATTCATATTACTCATGATAATTAAATCACATTTAATTATCCATTTTCTCAATGCTTGGATACATATATCAATAATGAAATTATCTTGAACTCTTTCAAGGATAATGCACTTTCTCCGCGGAAACTTGGAGATAAGGACAGGGCGATTGTATTGTTCCATGTATAGTGACTTGGATATTGAGATCACATCTCAAATCCAGATCTTGCAGACCTCCCATAGATGCTTGACTAAATCAAGACCGCAAATCTAATCTTCTAATTACATCTGAATCACATTCAGATCAATGTCCATTAGTTGGACTAAGATCGGATTACTTCTCTATGATAGGAGTCACTAAAATCCAGACTTGTTTCATCACTCCATCATAATGGAAGTGTCATGGTTATACAATCGTTTATGATCACATCACCCTCAGGCATTCCTAATACCTGAACATCCTACGTACTGGAAGACCTAGAACAAATCCGAAGTTTTAGATCTCTTTTAGATTGTCTCAATTAGGATTTTATCATTAAGGTTCTCATTAGATTATTACAAGTCGGTATCGATCATATCCTTTCCAAAAGCATATATCATAACTAGGTATTGATCATATATTTCCCAAAAGCATATATCAACCCTTACAAATTCAGTCAAGCTTCCAAAGTGAGACGACCACGCGTGGAATTTGATATTTCCCAATATCTCATGAGTGAGCTCATGTCTTCTGGTTCAACAATGAACCTATATGATCCCTTTGAGAGATCGTATTACTCATATGCCCTTGCATGAACACCAGTGTTCTGTTGTATAGACCTTGGTTAGGTCATCAACCTATTGATCTGCCAAATGTACATACTCAAACATATAGTAACACATCTATCTCCAATTAGAGGATGTGTGCCTATATCATGACAGCATACGACATAGGTCTTTGGTTATCTCGATCTCGTTAAGTCAACTCATTGACCTAACTAATCTGACACCTCCGAATCTCTATTCCCATGCAGAGGACCTGCATCAAGAGGTCGGTCAGATATCAGCCAAATGAGAAAGGATTGCCATCTCCTAATCAAGCTTGAGATCATCTCTTAACAATAATTTGACGGTGCTTGATGAGTCCTCAATCTAACTATTTAGATATTCATCCAAGCACCAGCTTCTAGGATTCAATAATTGAATCAATAGTTGTATGATCATTAAGATGGCCATGGTACATAACCCTAATTGTACTAAGGGACCTATTATGCAAATTAGTTATTCTTCATTTCAGATCAGGGAATGGTATTTTTTGCAATAACTTTTATTGCATAATGGCTCGTCGTGGGCTTGCATGTCCAACAAACTCCCCACAAGTGTTGTTGGGTTTTCTAAGGTATTGATGAATCTATCTTGCTAGTGACCGCGTACCCCCTCCGGTGTTTATTACTCGGAGACCAGGGGGAATGGCACCATCTCATCGGGACTTCGGCAAAGGTCATCATCTCCTGTACACTTGAGTCGGGTAGGCTACAATTTTGGCATTATAAGAACTCATCCTCGGGTTAGACAGTGATTGTACGGAAAATTGTATAGAAGTATTGATTCGTTGTTACCTCAAGTGAGGAATCTTTGGGTCTCTCCAAGTATACATCGACCACCAATCACTATAGACCAACTAAGTTCTATAGTTGAAAAGATTGTTAAAACAGAAAACATAAGCGGTCAAACTCTCATGTGCCTTCACAAGTGTTCTGTTAATGAATTTACAGGTTTGATTTGTGTGTGTCCAAAGGTTGTACATGTGTATCCCCTGTGTATTATTTATCTCTTGACTCGATCATCGTGTTCCTACCAATTCTTTTGACATCGGAGATGGACTTCTCTGTGGAATTTAGTTCAGATTTTGCAAGCATTACACAGAACCCCTTGGATCTCATGTCTCATCATGTTCGAGATTACCCTCTTCTCGAGCCCACTTTGTCGTGGGATGACCCCTTTCCCAATACAAAAATCAATAAGTCGCCTTTAAGGTTTAGTCAATCCCAGACTATCCCTCTCTTTAATTCTCTCCCTACTAAGGAAACTCTTATCTTTGGTAGAACCCCTACACCTTCTGCACCTGGATCTAATTCAGACTTCTTTGCATCTGAAGGTGAAGAGGAAGACAAAATGCCTCCGAAGAAAAATCTCGGTGAAGATGAAAACAACAATGATCTAATGGTTGCAATCATGTCCCGGAATTACCGTAGTCAAGCAATAGAATGAACTACTCAGAGCTCGGTTGGTATAACTGCAAGGAGTTGTAGATCAAGATGAGGTTGCTATGGAAGACATGTATCTCCTAGAGCTTGATGAGGACTATAACTGGCTGAGACCAGTTCCTCCTGAGGATGCGTTCAAGCACAAACCGCATTTCCTCGTGCTGCTTCCCAATTTCGGAGGAAACAACCATGAAGAACCCTACTCTTTTCTTCGAAAATTCAAATTAGTCTGTGACAACCTATATCATCCTAGTGTTAGTTAAGACTACATTAGGTTTAGAATTGCTCCTTTGCCTTGACTGGTAAACCTGCATATTGGGTCAAAATTTAGGGGAGGTAGTCTTAACCTGGGTTGCATTCAAGACTATTTTTCTAAAGAAAATCTACCCAGTGAGTAGAATTAATCAGTTGTGGATCATACTCACCAATATCACCCACTTCCCTATAGAACCATTTCATGAAACCTTAGAGAGGTTTAGGGACCTAATTCAGAAATTCCCAGGGTACAACATTAGTAAGATGATGTTGATCCAGAGTTTCGTGAATGGTATGAACCCAGAAATGCAAGGGTTAGTTAGTGCTTCTTGTCGAGGAAGCTACATGGGCCGACATGAAGACGAACTGACACAAGTTGTGCACAGACCATAAGTCGTGCATACATGCCCAACCCCCTTTTACTCATACCAAATTAAGGAGGAAAGAAGAGTGTAAATAATCTGTCCACTGACCAGAGTCTAACATGGGAATCATATATGATAAGCTAACGGTGGTTGAATAGGTTTATAAGAAAGTGGACGAGCTCCATAAATCTACTGATTCGGAGAAATTATCTAAACTGCCCAAGCAGATGGAGGAACTAGAAGATAAGATATCCAAGATCTAGATACCTGCCTAGACTACAATCCCACCCCCATACATCAGATTCACTACATTCAAGGGCAAGGGGTAGGGCAACAAAGTAGCTGGATTGGAGGCCTGTTATTCGCTCATCATATCAAAGAATCATGTACTCAAACAGTTTACGAGGAACCTCCACATGTGATGGGGATCAACGGAGTTTAGCACAACCTTGACCCCATCAACCGATAGGAATCGAACGCAACTCCGAACTCTCATCCTTCACAGTCTCGTCTTAGCTATCAATAGCCACCACATCCTCCTTACCAGGAGCAGCTGCATCAATGCCAAGGCCAGTAGGGCCAATTCCATCCCAACCAGCAGTACCACTAACCCCAGGTCAAGCAAGGTCAGGGGTCTTCCTCTTCAGTCTATCCCAAACTTCGGAGAGTATTAGATGAACTACATGATATGAGAGTAGATATTAATCGACTCTCAAGATGGAGAGACAAGCTCAGCATACCGCAAACCATGATTCCCGCTCAAGTCCAAGCAAATCCCAACAACCTTGGACCAAAAGATCAGGCAATGCTCTCAGTATATTCTTTACATTAATACGATATCTTTTCTCATGATGTTTCCAATCATATTTCTCTTAGGAGTGGAAAGACTTTAATCATGCCTGATCAGGTAAGGGAGTGCGATGACATAGCCCCAGTGTCTGCACAAACCATACCTCTGGGGATGAGGAGGAGGAGAGGCATCCAACATCGACAATAGTCAACCCATTCTCAATGGAGTCAAGTGAGTTCGAATCCGATGAGGAGGATATCTCACAGTAGCGGCAACCCCCGCATCATCATCAATTTCCTTTTTCGAGTCCTGTTGTCAGTCAAGTTCAGAGTCATGTACAAACTATTGTCTTTGATAAAAGTTATATTTCAGTTCTTGAACTTGATTACTCAATTCCTTTCCCCCGTTCTCTAATGGTGGGAAAGAAGAAAAAATTTAAAAATAAAAAAAATGATGAAGAATGGATCGAATCTGTAAAGAAAATATCAAGGTCCCCTTATCTTTAGACGAGATGATAGAATGAGATCCGACATTCAGAAAATACCTTAAGGTGAGATACACACAAATAATGGTTAGCAGAAAGAATTTAAATCAGACAAAGAAGCATATTCTCCCCATCGCTACATCTCGGTTGATCAAAAATGAACTCCCTAGAAAAAAAGGGACATGGGTGCACACTTTGTAACAAGTCAGATAAATGATATTAAGTTTTAAGAACCTTTTTAGACAATAGTTCCTCCATCAATCTCATGCCGACTACACTCTTTTAGCATCTGAATTCGAATCCTCTTAGTAAATCAAGAGTCATACTCCAATTTGCTAACTCAGGGGAGAGATAAGGAACATTGTAATCAACATCGAAGGACAAAAATATCTACTGGACTTCACATTCCTAGACACGGATGTCCCCAGAAATTGGAAGGATTTTCATATGATCTTAGGGTGACCCTTCCTACAGACTGTAAGAGCCTTTTTCAACTACACTTCTTGGAAAATCCAATTTGGTGATGCTAAGCTCGAAATGCAATAAACAATATTTCATAGGCCTGATTTAGAATCTAGCACCGAGTCTGCTTCTTTTGGGTCTGAGGCCGAATGTAGCACAATCACAATAGTTGGTCCCTAGATATAGAATATAACCGCAATTGAAGAGTCACTCTCTCCTAGAGAGGATATTATCGACAAATTAGTCTGCCAGCTCATTCAAAATGACCATATCTATGCTTCCCCTTACACTCCTGGATACTCAGAGGTCTACTTTGGCATGTTAGTCCCATTTCTCTCGGGACAATCCAGGGGTGAGGAAGATGGATTGGACACGGCTTTTGCCAAAATAAGACACATCTTTGGCATTATGACCTCTGAAATTGTACAGTTGGTCGCAGATGATACTGCACGAGATTCAACCACAATATCAATACAACCAGATTTCACATTGGTATAGCCAGATTTCTTGAACGATAAAGATATACCATATCTCAAATCATTTCCCCCTACTCTCAAATATGACTTCCTTGTGGGACTTAAGAGAAAGTTTCTAGTCATTATCAGCTCACGTCTGACTGAAGAGTAGGAGACCCGCTTACTAGAAGCATTAGAGAAAAACTACAAGGCAATAGGATGGAGATTGTTAGATCTCCAATGGATTAACCAAGATTTTTCTTCACATCATAGATACGTTGAGGAAAATGCCAAGCCCTCCTATGAATTCCAGCAGAGTCTGAATCCAAATTTACGGGAAGTGGTGAAGATGGAGATAGAGAAACGATGTGAAGCAGGATTCATTTATCCCATCTCAGACTCAAAGTTGGTGGCACCCATACACATAGTCCTGAAGAAGTTGAGACTCCATATCATCACAATTGAGGAGGGAGAGGAGATCATGACACGAGTACGCACAGCGTAGCACGTTTGTGTGGATTGCAAATGATTGAATACTGACACAAAGAAGGATCACATCCCATTGCCATTTATTGATCAAATTCTAGAGATGCTAGTGGGAAGAGAATACTTATGATTTTTGGATGGGTACTCGATCTATAATCAAGTAGCCATAGCCCCCAAGGACTAGGAAAAGACAACTTTTACTTGTGCCTTTGGTACTTACACATTCAAGTGCATACCTTTTGGGTTGTGTAACACCCCTGGTACTTTTCAACGGTGCATGATTATGGTATTTTCCGAGATGGTTGGAGATTTCCTCGAAGTCTTTGTGGAGGACTTCTCAGTTCATGGTGATTCATTCGATGATTGTCTCGCGCACCTAGAATGAATCCCAAAGGAAAATAGGGAAGTTAATCTGATGCTCTACTGGAAGAAAATCCATTTCATGGTAAAGGAGGATACCGTGTTGGTGCACATCATCTCCAGTAAGGGAATGTAGGTTGACCCTGCCAAGGTAGATGTGATCAAGAAACTCGAGCCACCAACCAATGTGAATCAAGTGCGATCTTTTCTAGGGCATGTCAGATTTTATCAAAGATTTTTCAAAAATTGCCCGACCACTGACTGATCTCTTATAGAAAGACACAGAGTTCATTGTATATCATAAGTGTCTTGAGGCCTTCGAGATGATAAAAAGAAAGATCATTGAAACTCTTGTACTACAAGATCTTGATTGGTCACTTCCCATTGAGATCATGACCAATGCCTCTGATTTTGCAGTAGAGGTTGTGCTAGGACAGAGTAGATATGGAGTCTGGTATGCTATTCACTACGCAGGAAAAATTCGTATCCAGCCAGAAGAATTCTACTGTGACATAAAAGGAAATGCCTGCAGTGGTTTTTTCCTTGGAAAAATTTTGATCTCTGCTGCTTGGATTAAGATGATTGTATTTACAGATCACTCAACCATCCAATACTTAATGACAAAGAAAGATGCAAAGGCGTGCCTTCTTAGATGGATTCTCCTCCTCCAGGAATATGATTCGGAGATTAAAGACAAACCTCAGGTGAAGAATGTGGTGGTTGATCATCTGTCTCGGATCAAGCAAAACAATTTCCTTGAGTCAGAATCGTTCCATGAATCCTTCCCACCGGAGTCAATTTCTGTTATTGACTCCCTCCCATGGTTTGCCAACATGGTTAACTATCGTGTCTCTATAAAAGTTCAGGGTTAGCCCAATAACAGAATTGACTGACTAAAGTCAGAATCTAGACATTACCATTGGGCAGATCTGTTCCTTTTCTTTGAAGGAACGGATTATATATGGAGAAAATGTATTCCGCAATAGGAATACTGAAGTGTCCTTACTCCATGCCACACATTAGAGGCGAGAGGATATGACTTCAAGAAGATGACCACTGAGAAGAAATTACAATGTGGATTTTATTGGCCGATCTTGTTTAAGGATTCCTGCAATTTTGTCAGGATGTGCCATGTCTATCAGAGAATAGGAGGGACCATCGGTCCCAAAGATGACATGCCCATGTAGCCCATGATCATATGTGATGTATTCAATGGATGGGGCATTGACTTTATGGTCACATCCCTAACAACCATGGATTTGAATATATTCTTCTCGTGGTGGACTATCTACCAAGGTGGGTGGAGGTTATTCTTACTCGAGTTGTAGATAGCAAGGCCATCTGTAAATTTCTAAAAAAAATCATATTACTTCGAGGTTTGGGATTCCCAAGGTTCTGATATCTAATGGAGTTAGCCACTTTGTCAATCGAGAGTGAAGAAGTTGACTAAGTACTACAGCATCGAGCGCCATGTCGCTAGTCCTTACCACCCACAATCTAATGGCATGGTAGAGATATCAAATAGAGAGGTCAAAGGAATTGTATATAAGTTAGTCTACCCTAACAAGAAGAACTGGTCCCAGCTCCTGGACCAAGTTCTATGGGCTTATAGGACAGCTTACAAGACCCCACTGGACACCTCCTCATTTAAAATGGTCTTCGGCAAGCCATGTCATTTTCCCAAAGAAGTATTGCACAAATCAGAATGGGGAATCAGGAAGATCAATTAAAATTGCCACAAAGGAAAGAAGAATAGAGAAATGAATCTAAATGAGCTCTCAGAGATTAGAAACCATGCATACGAAAACAATGGGATCTACAAGGATAGAGTAAGAAATGATATGACAAGCACATCAGAACTAAGAACTTTGTCCAAGGACAAAAAGTGTGGTTGTTTAATGCAAGGTTGAAGAATTTTCAAGGGAAGCTAAAGTTGAAATATACAAGGTTATCCATCGTCAGGGAAGTACACAATAATGGTAGTGTTACAATCTCCAAGACATCAGCCAGTTCAAACACTTCCCTAGTCAATGGATAGCTACTTAAGCATTTCTTCGAATCAAATGAGCAGTTGGTTCAGATTGAGCAAATTACATTCACATGGAGAACATATTCAGATGAGAGATTCCCCTTTCACAAGTTCATGAAACCTAAGTGTCAGCAAACCCGAGCCAGTATGCGAACAAGTTCCCGTGTTATCTTTTCATATTGACCTATGTTCAGAGTGTGATGAGACTAAATAATTGTTTATCAGTGTGCACTAACTTGGTAAAAGTAGTAGAACTAGCCTACAAGAAAAAGAAAATGTGAATAAAAAGAGATCTCAAATACAAGTCAATCTCAAAGAGCTTCAATCAAAGGAGAGATCTTTCAACCATTTTAATGTGCCCACTTGGACCAAAGCTACTAGGACCAAGGAGTCAGGCTAGCACCCAAAAGGGCTCTGCATCGTATAGTGATACAAGTCTGGGTATCGAAGGTATCATAGATACTCATACGAGACACACGTTAGTGTACTCCTAGGAAAACAAGTGCAAAGGACTCTCATCTCTTTTCACGGACACATTGATCAACAAACAAAAAAAATACATGTGTTTAGTAATAAGGTACTCGAGTAGATACTTGTTCGAATGTGAGGAAAAGAAGAAAATACACAAACATATGCCCTCCATCAACTAGTTGTTCATCTATATTTTCAAGTCTAACAAACTATTGAAATGGTAGATTAAATGCAAGAACTGATATATTCCCTAGTGTTGAGAATTGGTTCTTGAGGAGAGTCTCTTAGATCAGGACTTTGAGTGAAGTTTCAACTCGAGTCTCATGATTGTAGTACACGCTAAGCTTCATATCTCTTATGTTGTATGTATAAACAAAGATTCTTATAATTAGAGAAGTTGGATTCCTTTTGACTAGAGCTTGGTTCAACTTAAGATTGTAGGACCATTGAAATCAAGGATTCTTAATGAGACAAGTCTTGAAATTCGCACTTACACAATTAGGGATTCAACCTTCTAACTCACTAAAAATTGCTTGGGGACAAGCAAAGATTTAAGTGTAGGGGTGTGATAAATCCATGATTCATCTACTTTATATGATGATTTTAGTATAATTCCCTTAATAATTCACTAATCATATCCCCTAAAATTAATTTGTTAAGTGCAAAAATTAGGGTTATTATGTAATTAAATAATCTTATTTTTAACATGGATTGAGCCTATTATTATATATACAAAAATCAAATATTTTGGCCTAATTGTTTTTTCTATTATATTCTTTAACTAATTAACTAAGTTTTCATAAAGAATTAAAACTCATAAAAATCAGAAAATCAAAAGAAAATACAAAAAACTGATATTGTTTATTTTGTACACATTTTATCGTTGTGGTTTTTATTTACATTTTTCTAACCTATAAAAACCATAAAAATAGATTAAGTATGTATATATTGCTTATAAATTAATTCCCTAATTAAAATCCAATTAAAATACAATCAAAATCACAAAATGCAAAAATATGGCATTTTATTATCAATAGAGTAACTCCAAAAATACTTTTTTATAGTTGGCCTCTTTTGATTTTGGATCCTTCACGAATGTTGTATAGCTCGTTGAGATGAGCAACTTTCATGTTGACCACTTTTTCATTTGACTTCATTTACTATTTCTTTTTTATTTTTCTTCTTCTTTATTATTTTATTTTTACTTTTACTTATTTAATCCATAATTTTATTATATTATTATTATATTTTTATTTATTTTATTTTATTTATCTCTTCATTTTTCATTTTTCCCTCTTCTGTCCTCTCTCTCTCTCGCACAGGTAACGTATGTGTCGCCTCTCCCCTCTCCAGGAAGGTGCGTGGTACGTGCCATCTCCCTCTCTTATCATGCACCAACCACTCGCACCGCCTCCCCTCCTCCCACGATGCTCGTTGCCTCCTCGCCCCCCTTATCGTTAGGCCCCCTCCGCTTCCAGCCGTTATGATGCCTTCCTCCTATAAAAACCACTTTGTTGCCCTCTCCTCCTTCATCGACCCTCTCTAGGACACCTCCTTAGCCCGACTCTCTTCTCAGGTGATAGCTTCAGTAGTGTGGGTCACCAACAACAATAGGAGTAGTCCTAGGTGAGATTCTCAACCCCCGACTTGGCCGTGTAGCACCCACTCCGAGCTACTATAGCTCGGTCTATCCTTCGTCGGAGACCTAGAGTGAGGACCCCCCATGAGCTCTGATGAGCTTCCAACCCAAGTGATACATGTATTTTTCTCGTTCTTCTTCCTCCCTTCTCCTCATGTTTCTCTTCCCTTTGTCTCCTCTTCCGTGCATTTTTTCCAAATCATCGCCGACCTTCCACCTCGCATTGCGACGAGCATCCGTTCTACCAGCCGTTCACCACTCACCACCTCATGTTTTTTTTCTACACGTACCTCTACTCGACCTCTGCCTGAGTTCACCGCCTTCGACCGTATCATGTCGCCCCGTACACCTCCTGTACGCCCCTCCAGCTGCTTTGTCTTCATCCTCTACCTCTGCCTTGGCCTGGTTCTACTCCACCATCACTCTTCACCTTCATGCCGAGGAGCCTCTACCTCACCCTCGCGTTGCCATATCCTCACCTTGCCAGCTTCTCCTCTGCCCAATGTCTATCGCACCGCTGCCTCCTCGACATACAACCACCTACAAAGTCACGAACCCGAGGCTCCACCCAAGCCTCTCTGTCACTACAACTAGAGGCTCTGCGTTGGGACATCTGCCCTCCTCTCGAGCCTCCCATTCCATGCGCCCCACACATGGGTTGCAAGAGGCCCTTGCTAGTCCAACATATTGCTCAACACCCTAGCCCCCCCTCCCCCCCCCCAGCTGAGGCATGTGCCACTATGGAAATTTTGAAGGGAGGCCTCTATTGTTCATCAAAATTACCGAAGGCCCCTACCGCCCAGGTCGCGTGCCACACACGTGCCCGCCTGGGAAAATTGCCAGACATGTTTTGTATATTGTAGATAAGTCCTCTAGGGCTATTTTGAGAAGAAAATATTTATTTTATTGCATTTTAGTCCCTAGAACTTCAATTCATCACATCTTTCTCATTTGAACTTTGATTTTTACGTACAATATGTCATTTTGAAGCTACTTATGTGCTCTATCATCTTAAATATCTTGTGGACAAATCAGAAGCTTTTTATTGATGATTATTTTTTTAGGATCTATTGTGACCAAAACATATTGATTTTTTCCATTTATGTGCAGTTTTATTATGAGAAAGATTTGATTTTAACATATTGAGACTCGATTGTATGGATTTAATTTTGATTAATTCTCTTGTAATTAGTGTTGATGATCCTTGATAAATTAACCTTTGCAAGGGCATAATTGAGGAGGAATCGATTCTATTGATACTTTACGAGATTAAAATTCATCTTATTTGAGGGGATTTAATTTGATTAATCCTCTCGTGATTATTGTTAAGTTTTTTTGAGGAATTTGATCTATTATAGAGGCCCATTCTAGGATAGATTCCTTAATCATTCTTTGAGGATTAAATTATAGGAAAAAGCAGGGGCTAGAGTATCTTTAGAAATTTTTGTAGGATTAATCTTTGATACATTGATCTTTTTGACGTGCATTTGAGATATTAATTTGATAAATATTTCTTGAATATATTCCATTTTGATATATTATTCCATCTTCAAGATTAATTGATCATCCTTTTATTGGAATGAAGATCATAATCACAAATCTCGTGCCCCATTATCCTATCTACTTATATTTGTTTGCATTGCATTTTACTTTTTTTTGTTTCTCTTTTTATTTTTTGATGTAATGATTAACTAATGATTAAATAATTATTCAAATTAATTTAGAACCACAGAACTAAAAATATTCATTCCCTATATTCGACCTTGGTATACTTACCAAGTAAAAAAATATTCCACGATATTCAAAATTTGTGATTTTTGACGAATCGTTTTCTGCCTCCTATACTACAATTATCGACTATTAAAGAGGTGGAATATGCTATCATCAGAGTGGAGCTGGAAGCTCCTAGTTGTTGCTCAAATCCTTGGATGGAGGCTAAGATAAGTAGCTCGATAGTGGAACTGTAATAAGGTGGTGACACCATGGATCACGCCGACAAAAAGATCTCTATTTTCGAAAAAAATTCTCACACCAACTCTATCATAGGAGGTATATGTGGGATCAAGCCTTTTGCACGCATGGGCGGACGTAGGCAAATCCAGTCGAAGGAGGGATATTTGAAGGAAGAGAAGGATATGTTCCAATAGGTGGTTGTCGGACTTTAACTGCTCATCTACGACTGGTGGTTAGAGGAACGTGGAGGAAAGATGGCAAGCATGTGTGAGGAAAGTTAGGTATATGACTAGGATTGACCAAATGACAGAGATTTTTATCAAATACGTGGGCGAAATAGGAAGCAGAGAAGGTGACTACGAGGTGCAGTGTGGTAGGAGAAGGGAGGAGATTGACGATGAGGTGCAGTCATTGGATCTGTGCACCAGCGGCTGAGGGTGAGGCGTGAGGGGAATGCTCTGATGAGATCTGATGGTCTCATAAAAAAGTAGAGGCATGAGCAGGCGTGGATGGCCCAAGTCGCATCCATCAAATAGATCCAATGGCTGAGAAGGCATGTGGATGGAGAGAAAGGGGCAGGTCACATGGCATCTCTAGATAGAGCCATGTGGCACAATAGAAAGAAGAATAAGAATAAAAACAAAGAAAAATCAAAATAAAACATCTACATGCTTTAAAAGAAAAAGTGTTGAACATGAAAGTTGTAGTTCTTTTTAAGATGTACAATTTTCATGTAGAATCCAAACGCAAAATACATCATTTATACGTAAATATATTTTTGTAAGAATTTATAAGTAATTAAAAATACTTTTAAAATTTCTTTGTGATTTTTTAATATTTTTTATTGTAACTAAAGTTAAAAACAAACATGTATAAACTAATATAATTTTATTTAAGTTTTAATATTTAAGAAAACATGGAAAATAAGAACTCATTAACATGTTTATTTATGTACAATAATTAGGGTTGATTATAATTATTTTATTAGATGTTAATGTTAGTTAATTAATGATGGAAATTTTTATTAGTTTAAGTAAGAGGGATAATAAATAGATAATAGTATGATAAATCATGGATTTATGGATGGAAGAGTGAGGCAGTGTTCCCTCATCGGATAAGAAGAGCTTGACTGGAGCTATGCGAGAACTCTGACCATTGAAAGATGTATTACACATGCAAAGATTAGAGGGAATAGGAGAAGCGAATAGGGACTTTGGAATGAAATGGGGTCTCAATCGATAATGGAAGAGGAGAGCCCTTATTGGGTGCTTCTTCCTTGCAAGAAGAAGAAAATGGTCGATTGGGGAGAGGTTTTTGAGGAAGAATATGATGATTGAAGGTGTCTGTGAAGATGAATGATGTGAGGCAATGGTGTGGAGGTGAGAAAATGTACGTGAGAGTGAGTGTGTAGATGGAATAAATTCAGAGAAATCAAAGAGGGGGAGTACTGGGAGTAAATTTGAAGAAATGAATAAGAAGATCAGGGGTGGAACACGACCTAGGGATAGAGCTTTAAAGGATCCTCGTCATCGATCGACACATCAGTGTTGCATGGAACTCAAGCAGCAACTAGAGGTGTTGTAACAAGTCTTAATCATACTTGGATCTCACCGGAGGTTGTGCTTACGTCATGGCTCTCAATCATTTCACTCTCTCTATTACTCGAGGAAGAACTGGACTCTGGATAACCTCTCACAAAGGGTAGATGTGGGTGACAGTTGGTCAGAGAGAGTTTTATTCGATGGGGAATAGTTACAAGGATGTGGTTTCAACCACCTCTTGATCTCTCACATAAAGAGGATTATATCAATGGAGGTTAGGGTGTGGGAGAGGGAAGTTAGGTCTCTTGCTAGGCACCATAAATAGGCGAAGAGGCTACATCGTCCGACATGGAAAATGGAAGAAGTTGGGAGGGTCGAAAGGTTGCGACGCTTGAGAGGCGAACTTATAGAGGTTGAAGACAAGCAAGAGTGGTTATATCATGCCATACAATGGCCCGGATGAGTGCGCATGCGGATAGAGAAGCCAGATCATGTTGCTTGCTCTGATGCAGCCACGTGGCCTAATCGAAAAAGTAGAAATAAAAAATAATGAAATAAAAATAAATTGTCAAATTAAGTCAAATGAAAAAGTATTCAACATGGAAGTTGTTTATCTTTTTAAGATCTACCACTTTCATGTAGAACTCAAAGTCAAAATACATTATATATACATATTTATTATTTTTGCAAGTATTTTTAAAGAGTAAAAATACTTCTTTTGTTTATTTTTTTATTTGATTGGTATTTAAAAAAAGAATAATATACAATATTATTTTAATTTTAGTTGGTTTTAAATAAGGGAAAACACATAAAATGAGGAAACTATATGCACCAATATACATATTTACTTATGAACACTAATTAACCCTAATTTTTTATAAGGTATTAAATGTTAAATATAATTAATTAGTTGTTAAAGTAAATGAATAGTTTAAGATAGAGGTATAATAAATCTAAATAATGATGATGAATAAGGGATTCATCAGTACCATGGCCATCATGATGATCATACAGTTTTTTACCAATGGTTCGATCATAGAGGTCGGTGTTGAGATGACATCTAAAGAGCTAAATTAAGGACTCAACTCACACAATAAAATGATTATCAAGAGAGTATCTCTAGTCTAAGAAGAAGATGGCAAATCTTACTCCAGGGGTTGATATCCTACCGACCTCTTGATGCAGGACCTATGCATAGCAATAGATATTCATAGGTGTCGGATATGTTAAGCCAATGAGTTTATTTAGCAAGATCGAGATAACCAAGACCTATATCGTAAGATGTCATGATACAGGTACACATCCTATGATCAGAGACATATGTGTTACTATATATCTAAGTATGTACACTAGGCAGACCGTTATCTTGATGACCTAATAAAGGTCTATACACAGGAAAGATAGTGCATACAAGGGCATATGAGTAATACGGTCTCACAAAGGGATCATACATGTTCACTACTGAATCGGAAGATATGAGGTCACTCATGAGATATTAGGGCAAACCAAATTCCATCGATAGTTGTCTTTTTTTGGAAGCATGATAGGATTTGTAATATGATATATGCTTTTTGAAAAGCATGTGATTGATACCGACTCCCAATTTGAATGAGAAACTTAATGATGAAATCGTGAAGAAGACAATTAAAATAAGATTAGAACATCAGGTTTACTCTAGGTCTTCTAGTTTGCAGAATGTAAATGTATTGGGAATACTCAAGTGTGATGTGATCTTAACCAATTGTGTAACCATGACACTTCCATTCCGAGGGAGTAATGAAACAAATTTGGATTCCAGTGACTCCACTCAGTGGAGTAGATATCAAATCTTAGTCTAAATACTAGACATTGATCTTAATATGATTCGAACGTAATGAGATGATTGGATGCTCTGTATGACTTGAATAGACATCTCTGAGAGGTTTTCTTGTATTGGATGTGAGATTAGAACTCACTATCGACGTCACTATATGTGGAATATATAGTCGACATGTCCTTATCCATGAATATCCACGGAGAAGGCACATTGTTCTTAAAATAGTTCAAGAATAGTTCCATTATTGACAATATCTATGCATTAGAAATTTGATGATTAAATTAGATTTAAATATAACTAATAATGTAGATGTCATTCACATTATTTAGACAAGTGTAGAGAGGCATCAAAGATAATTAAATAGACTAAATTATGATAGATAAGACTAATGTGGATAGAACTATTCGTGATAATCATGGATATTATGGATGTGATCCATAATATTACAGAGAGATTTAATTATGAATAGGATTCACAATTTAAATAATAATGTGAATTGGAGTCACATTGAGTAATTAAATGTAAATGTGATTTACATTTAGTTTTGGACAGATGAATACAATTCATAATTATCAATGGTTTACTTGTTTTTGTCACAAATAATTTGAACATTATTGATGATATTTTGTTGATAAATAATTCTTTGAATAAATATCTAATGTAATACAATTACAATAAAGGAGATTGGAGAGAACAAATCTCTCTCCAATCCCCATGATGGATGCTCACCCTCCTAATGAGGAAGGAGGCTATCTCCTTTCCTCGTTCTTAGAAGGTGGAGTTCTTTCCTGTTTATTCATGAGAATGGGATTCTGTTTGAGATTGAATTTTGGAGCAATGAATAAATCAATGATTTATTAATTCTAAATTTTTTACTTGGATCACAAGTAAAATTATTTAATCTTAACAATTGATCAATAATTAGAAGTACATCTCCACCATCCAATTTGCTATAAAAGAATGGATAACCCTAAATCTTTCTTTGTGCAATTAACTTGAAGGAATTGTTGTAACAACACACACTCTATCTCACTCTCTAAACCCTCCATGGTCGTTTACCTAAGGATTGTTGAGAGCTCCATCGTTATCATGCTACCGTCAAGCTGTTGGACTGACTATTTATGGATCTCTGTCTTCTTCAATTCCTTGTTCTCTTGAAGAAGGTGGCAGATTTTTTATGATGAAATCAGGAGTTTCCCATATCGGGTTTTTGCTTTCGATTGTGCAACTCACGTGTCTCATCAATGCGCCTGCAAGTGCTCTCTACGTTAGATCGGACTTGAGACAGGAGGTCTCTTCTCTTAGAGACTTGTGGATCGTGATCACGCTTCAAAAGGTAATCCTATTATTTGTGTGATCTTGATTCATTGAGAAAATTAAATTTCCATTGCCCCATCAACTAGTATGACTAGTCGACCTAGATCATATGCAATGTGATCTTCACACTTTCGTGATGCACAAAGCATAATTCATCACCTTCATGTTGGCATATTTTCAATGCGAAGATTAAGATTGCCAAATCCATGTCTATTATAGGGCAGTTCCATAAGTGTGTCTTTAACTATCACAGTGTGCATGCCACAACATGTCATTGATGCATAAGCATTATGCCTAATCCCTACTTGGAAGCATGTGTATACATTGTAAAGCACAACATACCATAGGAAATGAAGAGAATAGAAGCAATATCTCTTTGCAAAAATACAACTAGTATTTGTTATCTCATATAAAGTAAAAGTATGTTTATGCCAATGGGGGAAGTGGCAGGGTTAGCTAGGATAAGCCCCTAGCAAAACGTCTGTCGTACCCAAGAAAGGCCTAATAAGGTACATATCTCTATCATCATCTTGGGATTCTTGTAACACATCACTACCCCAGTCTTAATGGGGACATGTACCACACTTTCCCAGAAATAACATGATCAAGTAAGGTCGCTGATGAGCCGCTAAATCGACCCTTTAATAGTGTTGTTTTAACACTTGAAATTGTCATCGCAGTCGGGCCGAAATGGGTCATCAAAAGACCATCTCATTTAAATATAGCAATCAAAATAAGATGGTCGTATATTTTTTTACTTGGCAAGAAACCAAGGTCGAACTTAGGGACACGAGCCTCCCTCATATTATCTAGATTTTTATCTATTTAACTAAGTTTTGAATTGAAGAATCATAGGTCAAAGTATGCATGAAGGACAAGACAAGAGCAAGCATTAAATCGAAACATACATTTTTTTTATTTTTATCATGCAGATAAATGCAATGAGAAGCAATGAAAATAAGCCCTGCATAAAAAAATCCTGAGCAGTTTGAAACCTTAGTTAATTTCAGACTTAAATTAAAAGACATATTTAATGGACAAAACAAGGTATCAGTTCAAGCTTTAAAAGACACAAGACTACTAAAATAATGCATGAAAATCATTGTGTCCAAATTTAATAAATAAGCATGCCAATAAAAAGACCATCAAATGAGCTTCGAAATGGAACTAAAATGGACTAAAACAGAGATATGGTGCTCAAGATATACAAGAAAGAAGACAAGGGCATAAATGAAAGAAAACATGAAAAGATAACTACAAACAGGTCCCTGGAAAGGACTAAATTGTAAATAAAAGAAAATTCGGGACCTTCCCTGTAAATTGACCACACACACAGGGGCATTTTTGCAATTTTTTAAACCTACGAGAGTTTCAATGCAAAATATCCACTCTACACGCACGCTGCACGTGATGTAGGACATGTCTGCAAATTGGAGAAGTCGGTGGGACCTCATTGCAATTTACCCAGAGTCACACGTGTTGTGCACGTGCTCTTCCAGGATCGGGACGGCTCGGAGGCTCGGAGAAGGCTTGGGCTTCTTCGGATCATCTTCTGGCTCGGTGTAGGCTCGGTCAGGCTCGGAGGAGGCTCGTGATGTCCAAGCCTCCGGTCTGACGCTGCGGCTCAGAGATGTTCTAGCTCTAACATGTGGTCTATCGTAAGCCATCCGATCACGGAGATCGGGTGGCTCCTGGATGAGGCTCTAGTTGGTGACGTGGGCCCTCTTGCGCCGTTGGATGTGCTCTGGAGAGGAGCATCCAACGGTGACTGCTCCTTCATCTTCCTCTGCAACTGGCGGTGGATTCAGAACTCCGGCGAAGGAGCTCCTTCTCCCTCGCTTTATTCTGGGCATGTCGGACCTCCCCTGAGCTCCATGAACGATCGTCGAGGAAGCTAGGAGCTCGGGGACGACGCTTCACCTTCTGGATAGATCTGTCGAAGCCCTGGTGGCGGCGGCGTGATTGACGAAGTTCGCTCCGACGGGCTTCCGGCCATTGGAGGAGATCCACCTACAAGTTAGTTCGAAGACTTCTGTGCGTGCAGGTGAGTAATGCAAGTGTTTGTGAGCGAAGCTGGGGTTCCAAACGAGCGGATGGAGATGAGGAACCGACGCTCCTCTGCCGGAGAGGCGGAGGAGATGGGTCGGATGTGTTCAGATGCGAAGAAGGGAGATATGGTGATCGGGGGGGCCGGCGTGAACGATGGAGTGTTGGCGAAGATCGGAAGGGGTTCAATGGAGTATGAAGATGGGTGTAGCAACCTAAAAAATTAAGAGAAATTAAAGAAAAATACAAGAAGGAATCGGAAGCTTACCTGAGGTTGGGCAGAGGTAATGGCCTGGGCTCGAGGTCATCTGAGGACCTCGGGGTCTTCGCACATGCTGGGCGACCATCCCAGCGAGCTCGAGCGGGCATTGGGCACCGCAACACCACCTTGTTCGGTGGAGGGTCTCACCGGGGAGGAGAGTCGTCTTCGCTTAGTCCATCCGCCTCCCCCTGTCACAGGGAGGCGGAGGAGGGATGGGCCCCCTCCCGCGTAAAGGTGGACAAGGGACTACGGTAGAGGGGAGGGCGTATTTGAAGGTGAGGCTCGACGGTCCAGGTGGTGGCCGCCGTGGATTGAGTGGAGGATATAGGACGACTGGAGGAAGATCGTGGAGAGTGGAGACATGTGCGAGGATCATGGATGAATGAGCTCGGTCGTGGGGTGGTTAGATAGTGGAGAGGATGGCTGGAGACGTGGGGAAATATGGAAGGGGCCAGCGCGTGCGAGAGATGGAGAACGTGGGTTAGAGATCTGACCGGAGGTAGACAAAGGACTCCTGGCCGTTGGATCATGTGATATAACGGCATGGATCGAGGCACCTAAGAACGACGCTAATGAGGTCAGAGGGCGGCATGATCGAATGTGGTGGATGCACCACGTGTTAGCTGGAGGATGAAGCGCGAGCGAACGATCCAGATCGGGCTAGGGGATAGATCGGATGGTTGATATCCTCGCGGCAGTGAACGATGAGGATGAAGGCTTTGAGAAGCTGATCGGGCGGAGGAAACGTGGCCACGTGGCGCACGGAGGGACAAGAGGGAACGAATGGCGGTGATGAGAGGCGAGGGAAGATCAAATGGCTTAGGAAAAGAGAGAGCGTGGAGATATTCTGGCCGTCGGATTCAAGAAGGGATCCAACGGCTGGAGATGGGGGCGGATAAGACAAAGGAGACCGGGCCATGTGGCTCACCCAGAACAGGCCACGTGGTCCTATTCCGAGCAAGAAACTGAAATATAAGGGTGAAGATGGCCGAATTTGAGAAAACTCAAAACATGAAAGTTGTAGATCTCGATGAGATCTACAAGTTTCATCAAAACTAGAGATGAGATCAAACAAAGACTCGAAATATTTTTAAGGGTATTTTTAAGGCTAAAAATACCACGAATTTTAGTTTTGCCATTTTTTTGTGGTTTTTAATTTCGTAGGGACTCTGGTAATTACAAGACTTTAACTGGATTTTATTGACACCAATTTAAGCAAGGGGGTTAATAATAGAAAATTAAGATAATGAAATTGGGTTTCATCACCCCCCCTATACTTAAACTATGCTCGTCCTCGAGCATCAAAGAGAATGACTAAGCTGGATTAACCCCCTTGTGCATGTGAGTAAAGGATCCAATTGTTCAATTCGACTCAACTTTAGAGGTCCAAATATCTAGAGCTCATCCCCGCCTTAATCAAGAGGCACCCAATTCCTCTAATTCTCCAGACTCTCTCTGATATACATATATATTAAGGATATGAAATTTAGTATTGACTGCAATTTCTAGAGTAGATTCAAATCTTCACCCAAAGTCTTGGTCTGAGAAAATCTCCTAAGGACCCAATACTCAACACTAGGGAATAAATCAAATCTTGCGTTCGATCTACTGTCTCTTTAGTTGTCAGACTTAGAAAATGTCGATGGAAGGCCAGTAATGGAGGGCATGGGATTGTGTCATTTCTTCTCTCCCTCTCATTGGAACAAGGATTCTTTCTAGTGCCTTTTACGCGACACATTTTTTTGGTGTAGATCAGTGCGTCTGTCAAGAGAAGTTGGAGCTGTCTGCACTTGTTTTCCTGGGAATACACCGGGGTGTGTCTCTTTTGAGTACCTATCATACCTTCGACACCCAGACTTGTAACATTTACAATGAAGAGACCTTTTTTGGTGCAAGCCCGACTCCTGGTCCTAATAGCGGTGGTCCAAGTGGACACTTTGAAAAGTTTGGGAGCGCTCGCCTTTGGTGGAAGCTCTTTGATGTTTGACTTTGTGGAATGAGAGCTTTTCTTTGAAATTTCATTGATCTGTAGTAACTTTGGCTAGCTCCACTGCTTTTACCAAGAGTTGGCGCACACTGATCAGCATTTTTATTTATTTCACACCCTGGCACTTAGGTCAATGTCAAGAGATTAGTATAAGACTCAAGTTCTCATACTGGCTAAGATTTCTGACACTCAGGTTTCATGAAGCCTTCAATGATTTTATCCCATCCTAGAGCATCATTAAATCAAGTCCAAACGCGAATTCCTCATCCCAATCCCTCAGGTGAAAATTCAACTCATCTCATCAAAACCGCAGTCGTGCATGTGATGTGCTGATCATATTCTTTTTGTCTGAGACTAAGCATGGAATATATCATGCAAATCCAGAAAACTAGAGGAATATGGGTGATTAAGTCTATGACTCTGATGGCTAAGGCTGGTTAACCTAAAATCTCAAAGACCTCATAAAACTAAGTTTCCCTGAACATTTCTGATCCTGGGTGGAAGAGTAAAAGTAGAGGATTAATCCAACTCCTTCATTCAGAAACAAGATTTTTTTTAGACTTCAAGAGATGTTAGGACTGCCTAAACTCAATTAAGCATCTACATTCAGCAAGTATGGATGTAAGTACAGGCCGAAGCACGTTGCTTGAGGACGGGGCATTACGCGATGTCCTCTAAACCATCCAATCTGCTAAGGGTGAACCCTCACTGAACGCAGCTACTTAATTGGGCTTAGTAGTCACTAATGACAAGGATTTTTGGTTTTTCTCATTTTTATGGATTTTAATTAGAATGTTATAACACAGGTTAGACTCAACTTTCCTTGAAAAGAGATAGAAAATTTTCAAAACCATGTCACACAAATAAAAAGTTTTCAAAACATATTCAAAAGATTTTTTTCAAAACAAGGAAAAATCATTTTCGGAAATATTTTTATCAAGATAGCGTAACATAGTATAGAAAAAGCCGTGAAAAACATTTGAGTCCACTTAGTCCAAAGGATTTTACTTTAGCCAAAAAGTTTTAAATTTTTCAAAATTTTCAAATTATAACTAAAGTAAGTATACTGTATATACGGTATACCCCCCTATAATTAAACTTTGCTATGTCCTCATAGCACTAGATGTTACAAGTCCATAGGTCCATTTAAATATAGAGAAATATATGGGAGCTAAGAGGAGCTCCCCCTATACTTAGGTTAGAAATAACCTAAGTATAAAGGCAAGGAAAGGAGAGTAGAGAAAATCACGGGGACTCGGGTCCCCCCTATACTTAGGCTGAGATTAGCCTAAGTATAAAGATGGAATCTGATGTTGGAGAGACCCAAGGTGAACGAAGAAGAAGGATGGATTTACAAGTGAGCGGATGAATCTACGGAGATGGATGGAGTGACTAAGGCTCTTGGGAGTGTATCGATGAAAACATGGCTCAATCAAGCATACAACACACTTTAATTTCACCAACTCACACATGAAACCAACCGAGGTTGGTTTATTATCTTGTCGGTTTTATTGGTGATAAAACTTTAGATTTTACGCAGAGAAAAATGTTAAGTGAAAATCAATGCGTAGACGAGGGTGTTGCTCTCCCAAAACCAACTTTTACTCCATTTTTGGATGACTTGCAATTAACAGTCCCAATTTTTCTTAAGGTTGTCACAGATTAATGTTAGCACAAAATCAAGCAATCAGCGTCTACCGTTCATTCCCATATTCTGTTTAACCTAAGTGATCAAGCTAGGAAAGGGAAATCGAGAAAAACCATGCATTTGATAAAAACCATGATCTAAGCTAAGCGATAAAACATGCAGTGACTTGGCGAAAATTCGTGAAAAACTTGGGCTATTTTGAAAATCGAAAAACAATATGTATGCAAGTCGATCAAAAAAGCCGCACCTAACATGCTTCTATTAGCGAGGAAAAATTTCTTTTAAATTTGACTAAGTGAAGCGAGGCTAGGTGCATCTTTGATTAATGTGTGTCCTACCTACGAGCAAGAACATAAAAATGTGAATTTTAAACTAAGCTCGAAGAGCCGCGTGCCTGGTCCTAGGTTGACACTCTAGTGGGGACGATTCCACACAACCACAATCGTTCGATTGCAATCGCGAGCCTTCAATCGAAGACCGCTGTAAAAGATGAATTATTACAAGTATATGCATGGAAATAAAAATGCGAGACATTTCTTTCTTTCTTTTCTATTTGCTCCAAGCAGGCTTCTGTGAATCCTCGCAGCGGGAAGCATCGGCTCCTCGCCTCCTTGAGTGATCAAGGGCCCTGCCACAGAAATGAAGGTTAGAGATAAAAAAAGACAAATTTTATAATGCAACATAAATGAACAAGTTGACCTATAAAATGAAACACTGAATTAAATAAACAAAAAATAAAAAAAAATACAAGAAATGAGCCGTGTCCCCGGCAACGGCGCCATTTGACGAGCCGCTAAATCAGCCCTTTAATAGTGTTGTTTTAACCCTTGAAATTGTCATCGCTGTCGGGCCAAAATGGGTCATCAAAAGACCATCTCATTTAAATAAAGCAATCAAAATAAGATGGTCTTATATTTTTTACTTGGCAAGAAACCAAGGTCGAACTCAGGGACAGGAGCCTCTCTCATATTTTCTAGAGTTTTATCTATTTAACTAAGAGTTGAATTGAAGAATCATAGGTCAAAGTATGCATGAAGGACAAGACAAGACCAAGCACTAACTCGAAACATGCATTTTTTATTTTTATCATGCAGATAAATGCAATGAGATGCAATGAAAATAAGCCCTGCATAAAAAAATCCTGAGTAGTTTGAAACCTTAGTTAATTTCAGACTTAATTTAAAAGACATATTTAATGGACAAAACAAGGTATCAATTCAAGCTTTAAAAGACACAAGGCTACTAAAATAATGCATGAAAATCAATATGTCCAAATTTAATAAATAAGCATGCCAATAAAAAGACCATCGAATGAGCTTCGAAATGGAACTAAAATCGACTAAAATAGAGATACGGTACTCAAGATATATAAGAAAGAAGACAAGGGCATAAGTGAAAGAAAATATGAAAAGATAACTACAAACAGGTCCCTGGGAAGGACTAAATTGTAAATAAAAGAAAATTCGGGACCTTCCTTGTAAATTGCCCACACACACAAGGGCATTTTTGCAATTTTTGAAACCTACGAGAGTTTCAATACAAAATATCCAGTGTGCACGCGCGCTGCACATGATAAAGGACTTGTCTACAAATTGGAGAAGTCGGTGGGATCTCATTGCAATTTACCCAGAGTCGCACGTGTTGTGCACGTGCTCTTCCAGGCTCGGGACGGCTCGTAGGCTCGGAGAAGGCTCGGGCTGCTTCGAATCATCTTCTGGCTCGGTGTAGGCTCGGTCAGGCTCGGAGGAGGCTCGGGATGTCCAAGCCTTTGGTCTGACGCTGCGGCTCGGAGATGCTCTAACTCTGACACGTGGTCTATCATAAGCCATCTGATCACGGAGATCGGGTGGCTCCTAGATGAGGCACTAGTTGGTGACGTGGGCCCTCCTGCGCCGTTGGATATGCTTCGGAGAGGAGCATCCAACGGTGATTGCTCCTCCATCTTCCTCTGCAACTAGCGGCAGATTCTGAACTCCAGCGAAGGAGCTCCTCCTCCGCCGCTCCATTCTGGGCACGTTGGACCTCCCCTGAGCTCCATGAACGATCGTCGAGGAAGCTAGGAGCTCGGGGACGACGCTCCACCATCTGGATAGAGCTGTCGAAGCCCTGGTGGTGGCGACGTGATTGACGAAGTTTGCTCCGACGGGCTTCCGGTCAGTGGAGGAGATCCACCTGCAAGTTAGTTCGAAGACTTCTGTGCGTGCAGGTGAGTAATGCAAGTGTTTATGAGCGAAGCTGGGGTTCCATACGAGCAGATGGAGATGAGGAACCGAAGCTCCTCCGCCGGAGAGGCGGAGGAGATGGGTCGAATGTGTTCAGATGCGAAGAAGGGAGATATGGTGATCGGGAGGGCTGGCGTGAACGATGGAGTGTTGGCGAAGATCGGAAGGGGTTCAATGGAGTATGAAGATGGATGTAGCGACCTACAAAATTAAGAGAAATTAAAGAAAAATACAAGAAGGAATCGGAAGCTTACCTGAGGTTGGGCGGAGGTAATGGCCTGGGCTAGAGGTCATCTGAGGTCCTCGGGTCTTCGCACATGCTGGGCGACCATCCCAGCGAGCTAGAGCGGGCACTGGGCACCGCAGCACCGCCTTGTTGGGCAGAGGGTCTCACCGGGGAGGAGAGTCGTCTTTGCTCAATTCATCCGCCTCCCCCTATCACAGGGAGGCGGAGGAGGGCCGGGCCCCCTCCCACGTAAATGTGGACAAGGGACTACTATGGAGGGGAGGGCGTATTTGAAGGTGAGGCTCGGCGGTCCAGGTGTTGGCCGCCATGGATTGAGTGGAGGATATGGGATGACTGGAGGAAGATCGTGGAGAGTGGAGACATGCGCGAGGATCATGGATGAATGAGATCGGTCGTGGGGTGGTTAGATAGTGGAGAGGATGGCTGGAGATGCGGGGAAATATGGAAGGGGCCAGCGTGTGCGAGAGATGGAGAATGTGGGTTAGAGATCTGACCGACGGTAGACGAAGGACTCCTGGTCGTTGGATCATGTGATCTAACGGCCTGGATCGAGGCGCCTAAGAACGGCGCTGATGAGATCAGAGGGCGGCATGATCGAAGGTGGTGGATGCGCCACGTGTTAGCTGGAGGATGTAGCGCAAGCGGACAATCCGGATCGGGCTAGGGGATAGATCGGATGGTTGATATCCTCGCGGCAGTGAATGGTGAAGATCAAGGCTCTGAGAGGCTAATCGGGCGGAGGAAACGTGGCCACTTGGCGTACGGAGGGATAAGCGGGAACGAATGGTGGTGATGAGAGGCGAGGGAAGATCAAACGGCTTAGGAAAAGAGCAAGTGTGGAGATATTCTGGCCGTTGGATTCAAGAAGGGATCCAACGGCTGGAGATGGGGGCGGATAAGACAAAGGAGACCGGGACACGTGGCTCACCCAGAACGGAACGTGGCCCAATCAGATTATTCCGAGCAAGAAACTGAAATATAAGGGTGAAGATGGTCGAATTTGAGAAAACTCAAAACATGAAAGTTGTAGATCTCGATGAGATCTACAAGTTTCATCAAAACTGGAGATGAGATCAAACAAAGACTCGAAATATTTATTTTTAAGGCTAAAAATACCACGAATTTTAGTTTTGCCATTTTTTGTGGTTTTTAATTTATTAGGGACTCTGGTAATTACAAGACTTTAACAGGATTTTATTGACACCAATTTAAGTAAGGGGGTTAATAATAGAAAATTAAGATGATGAAATTGGGTTTCATCGTCGCCTATGGAAGACAAAACTTAAATTTTTTATGCGTTGCAAATAGCCAGTCCTCTTTTAGTGTCTCAAGCATGATGAAAATATTTTAACCATGCTCCTACTCATCATGATAATATATCAATATATCTATGAATAATACCTCTAATTGGTCCAATATATACAAAAAACAATGTTCATCCAATTAAGTGAACACATCGAATATGCTTGAAAATCTTTCACATGGCTTATCAATCATAACTCTACTATTTTGGGATTTCTAGCTCTATTTTCAATAAATTAGGCTTTATTCAAAACCATTGGATCTAACTTTCTGCACAGAAAAAGTGCATGGAATGCATTTGTTAGAATCTTATTTACTCTTGTTTTAAAGTTGAAACACAGTAGATTTACTTACATTTCTGTAATAATTTTTACAGTGTCTTCAGAAAAAGTTCGAGTCCTTAATAGAATCTCTTCAAAAGTTTTTTTTATTATGTATTGTCTTTAAGTGTTAAGCTTTGTACTTATTGTGTAATCATCGATTGCACTCTAAATAGTTTGAAAAGTTGTATCTCTAATGATCTATGCTAGAGTCAGTCTTGTTATTGGTCAAGTAAAGCTTATGGAACAAAGTCAAACCTCAAGCTGATCTTTCATTACATATATGTTGATCAATCACTGTATGATTGCTCATTGTCCTTAACATGATCAATCACTTGCATATTACTGAAGAACACCTTGAAGTGATCGACCATTTCCATTTGATATGATTGATAAGATTGTCTGATCGGTAATATTTATTTACTTGTTCAATCATTATTTGAACGTTATCCTTCCTTGATTGTTTCAATCCATTAATTGTTAAGAGAATTTATATGATTGCTCATTTATTATGATTTCTGTAATCGACTCTATGATCAATCAAATAATACAGTCTGATCAATAATTAGCTTTGATCTTTCATTTTTTATCAATCATTCTAGATTTGGAACTTTTTCTTTTTGTCCCCTGACAGTTACATGCTATGTTCACTTTAAAAAGATGTCCATACCTCCTCATTTCAACACATAGCGCATTCGAATATTCCTATCTCTCTCTCATTCTTGAGTGTTGATCTTTCAAGAGAGAAGAATTCTAAGCTAAAAGTCAATCCTGCTCTGTAGTAAGCTCCTCAAGCGCTATGTGTGCAGTCATATATCCACATGAAGTGACTTAGAAAACTCAGTGATATTTTTCTACTCATAGCTTTCATATGCTTTAGATATATATATATATATATATGATTAAATCAAATATTATAATATATTAGTTATTGTGATTCAAATTTTATAATTGATACTATATTATCAGCTCATATAATTGGTTATCTTATTAGCTACCATTATTCTGCAGATACTCTTGGAGTTCTCTCTGCAGGAATCTTGAGGTGAAGCCTCAAGCAATGTTACAGCTTGCAGTGGTGACTTCGGTTTTCTGATCCAAAATTATGACTTTTGTATGTGATATAAAGTTGTAATCTATGTGCTTGTAAATGGTTGAGATATCTATCTAAATATCTCAGGATATAGTGGAATAGTTGGTTGTCTCTATTAATCAAAAATATTAAGTTAGGAAGACCTAGGTTATGGTTTTTACCTGTTTGAGTTTCCATGTAAACATATTGTGCATTGTGATTGCCGCATTGTTCTTTCTGACTAGATTACATTGCTTGTCATCTGCTTCGGTAAAAAAGTTTTATTCTACCATACTCCATTCACCCCCCCCCTAAAGTGTATTAGATATGCAAATTATATAAAATGGTATCAGAGAAAGTTTACTGATTCAAAAAAACGCACTGATCTCATAGCTAATGACAGCTACAAACAACTTTACCATCATCAATCACAAAATCGAATTAACATTACATCATCATCGCTTTGATGGCACAAATTAAACATGTTGGAAGGTACATATGTGATAAGAGACCAAGCGATTAGGGTTAAGTATCAAAATAAATAATGGTCATTGTGACCCAAATCACTCAGCACGGTCAACGAGAAAAATAATCACTCAAGAAAATAAAGCAATCAAATGTAAGCGGTCTGCTATTTTTAATATTTACCTGGTATAGCTACCAGGGTCGAACACAAGGAGCACGACTGGAAAACTAAGCAGTGAAATTTCAAAAATAATTTTTTTCCTTTGGTTTTTTATTTTTTACATTTGAATAAAACCAAAAACAAGCATGAAAATAAAAGAAAACAACACAACACTCTTTTTGGATTTTTCAAAATCGTTAAAAATTCTATGAAAAATAAAGTAAAAATATTTTTGAATTATAAGGTTTTTGAGGTGTTTTTGGTAATTTTTAGAGGCTATTAAAATGTTTTCGTGAATTTTTAAAAATCAAACAGTGCTAGAAATGTAAAATAGTGCATAGCCAGGACCAAATTGCAAATTAAAAATATTTAAAGTGCCCCAAGTCCTGGATGATAATTTTATGGTAAAGTAGATGAAGCTAACAGTAATTTTTAGGCAATTTTTAGAATTAATTTAGTATTTATTAAGCTAAATAAAATAAAAAGAGTTAAACACATTTCACAAGGACCTAAACGCGAATATTTTGATGTTCTGGACTAAACAATAACATGTTATAAAATATCAAGGGTCAATCATGTAATTTGTCTAATCAAAACACGTGCAGCACGTGATCCAAGATCACAGGTGCATAAATGCAAATTCTAAAACATTCCATTCATTTCATAAGTGCAGAAAATATTCAGGACATAAAATGCAAATGATCAAGATAAGCATATGGGCACACATGTGACTCCAACTCGGAAGGACTAAACTGCAAATATAAAAGGTATGAGGTCCAAAGTGTAAATGTTTTTAACTACGTATTTTATTTTCTAGACTAAAGCAAAATAGGGAAACATGCAGAGAAAATGTGAAATATACATATGCAGGGGCATGTGGCCACGCGGGAGAGGGAAGTTAACGTACGAATCTGATCAAAGCCCAAGTGGATCTGACGGCATGAAGAGAATGTCACGGACGTGCATGTCAGATGCATCAGGACTCTGATCTAACGGCTCAAAGGCTGCAACGGTCGGCCAACTCTGATCAGATCTGGTAGAGGCATGCTCACCGACGGTGGAGAGAGGGTCTGAAAGAACACGGCCTAGGCGAACTTCAACCGAGCAAAGAAGGAGATCTGTCACTCATATGAAGGGTCGGAGAGGTCCAGCAGTATCATGAAAGTGCTCCGCATCTAGGGGAGCGCTCTGATGGAGGAGACAACGATCAGATGGTCGTTGAGGTAAAGATCCTCCTGGAGCTGCTCTGCCTATGCAGATGATGGTCCAAAGTGTGCTCCTCGCATGTGAAAGTACCTGCGGAGGGTAAAGGGACTCGGGGATGTAGCTCCAGTTGGGTTTATTGCATGGGGAAATAGGAGAAGCGATGGGGGCGAAGTCTTGGTCTTCTGGCAAAGGTGAAGGAGGGAGCCCGACCTAATCTCGACATGATGGTAGAGCCTTAGGGTGATCAGGTTGCGGAGGAAGGTGTGGGGCGAGTCGAGGGTTCGATCTATGTGGGAAATGGTAGGAAGTAGGGCTCTGACCAGCTGGTCAGAGCAAAGGACTGGCGACAATGGGAGAAATGAAGAATCGAAGTGAAGGGAAAATGCAGATGAAAGGGGTGATACCTGAGGCTACCAATGAACTCAGAAGCTCCAGATGAAGGTGGCCGGTAGGGTTGTGTCCTCGATCGAGCTACGGCAAGCTGGGAGGCTTCTCGCGGCGGCTCTCCAGCAACACGACGAGCTACGCTAGCTCGGACCTCCAAACGACGCTCCAAAGGCACCTCCGAGAAGCTGTCACTCTTCTGGAGCTATGGGTCTGTGGTGGCATGACGAATGAGCTGGAGAACATAGGAGGCGAAGGAGATGCTTTATAGGGTTCTTGAGGGTCTAGACAGATCGGAAGGAGGCACGCAACCCTAAGAATATCTGATCCTTCCTAGGGATCCACAAGAATCATGGATCCTAGGAGAAGAATCGGGCAAGAAATCGAGGGGAAAGGTGGTCGGAATTGGGTGCTAGAAAATGGAGAAAAGCTTCGACAAAACAAGTCCAAACCCGACTTGAATGGAAGAGACCATTGACCGAGGTCAACATGCGGACGTGGACCAATAGAAACACGAGATTTACAAAAATAAAAAGAAATTCAATAAAAAATAGTTAATGATTTTAAATTAAAAAGTGTAAAAAATAAAAAGTGTTTATTATTTTATAAATTGTTTTGTGTTTTTAAATTATTTTTATAAAAAAATAAGGTATATACAGTATATATTATTATATACTGGTAAAGTACACCTATGTATTACGTACAAGTATTTTTATTTTATTATTTTTACAAAAAAATCTTTTTACCTTATATTTTATTTATTTATAAAATAATTCAAGGATTACAAAATAATTTTTATTTTGCGTAAATAAATTAATTGATTTTAGAAAATAAATAGTTTAATTTATTATATATAGGTGTCTTTTGTACAAGAAAGTGTTGATTTTTATTTTTATTTTTTTTATTTTTATAATTTTCATTTTATTTTTATACTATTTCTAAGGATATATACAAGTGTATGAAAGAATGAAATTTTTATTTTGTCAAAAATAAATAAATAAATATTATGTATTAGAATAAGTAGTATATACAATACATAGTGCACCCTTATCTCTCTCTACTTATTTTCTTTGCGATCAGGTCAAGGATTGACCTTCTCTTGGGATTTCGGTCACTCTGTATTTATTCTAATCACATCTTTCTTTTTTTTATATATTTTTTTCTTTTATTTTTTAGAAATATGTGTTAATTATGCATTATTAACAAAGGCATGTAAAGTGTCGAGTTTTATATTTATAGGTAATATAGGTGTTTTGCTGAAAGAAAGATCTAAAATAAAAGAACAAAAAATGAGAATTGTAGATTCATCATCCCCCTATACTTTACCTTGCTAGTCCCTTAGCAAACACTTTTTTGAAAAAGAAGTGAAAAAGAAAAGAAAAGAAAAAGGAGGAATCAAAGCTGATTATTAAATTTATCTTCATTAAATTGGAGTATGGAGCCCAATCCGACCTTTGGATTATTAATTTAGCGGAACCATATTGGGAAATAAGTTTAAGACTCAACAACCTCTAATTTCCATGATTCTATGGTCAAGACTCCTTAATAACCAGGATAGAACAAGTCTACATAAGCAAACTCTAATGACTATGCATCTTTCCTTGTAATTTATAAGTGATATTAACTCCACACCTCAGAAATGACAAAGAAATAGTCTCCCTCAACAAGGTAACTCTAATCCCCCAGTCTAGCAACTCTTTCCTCGAGGAGCGGGGTATTCCCTTCTTAGTTCAAGTTCAACCGGCTCAGGAAGAGGTTGAAAGAAGAGAATGGATTGTGACCAGTGTAGCCATGTATCCCTTGGAGCTCAACCAGTGTAGCTAATCTCCAGTTGCAAGCTTCCATGAGATGAGAAGGAGGAATACATAAGCTTTGCTTATTTACTATATACACTCCGCAGGCATTTTATTTTCAATCAGGCATGTCCCCTTTTTTGGAGTTTTTCATATTTTTGCACATTTTTTTGATATGCATATAGAACATATTTACATGGTGCAGCATGTGCATAAGGAGTTTTTCCTCTTGAGCCAGTAGACTATCCCTCTTTTGAAGCTTTATTGCAACCCACAGACTCATGTCTTTAGACCTCAATGCCACTAGACCAGGTTGAGACGCACATCCCTCCCTAGAGAAAGATGAGAGGTTCTGGCTAGTTGTACTACCCTCGTATGCTACCCAAGCCAAAGAATTCTGCCCCTTCACCACCTCATCCGTGTAGAGCTATGTGTAAGGTGTGTGTCCAAGTCAAGTCATTGTCTTTGAGAGTCATGCGCTCGTTGTTAAGTGTTCTACTTAGGCTCATCAAGATGACATGTGAACATAGCCTAGTGGACTCAAAGAATAAGTCACTAAGGACCTAAAAAGTCAACCTCAAATCCTATAAGGTCCCTCCGAAGTTGAGTGGATTAAGGTCTTAACCAAGCTCCATTTTTCAATTTAATTTCATACTATTTTAAATGTCAACCAAGATTCAAAATAATTTACATGCAAATATTTACAAAACTCTTTTTGAAACATTTTTAAAATATGCAAATTTTTATGAAAATTTTTGGATGCAAGGAAGAAGGAAAAGTTTTGCAAAATAGTTTTACACATGTCTATAAACATTTTTTTGCAAATCTTTTATTTTTCAAAATATTTTTCAAAAATTTTGTACTATATACATAATTTTGTTCCAAAATATTTATAAAACTTTACAATCAAAATCATTTTTACAAACATTTGTACAAAACAATTTTTTACAAAAGGTTTCTACAAACATTTATGTACAAGAAAAAAAATTTAGAAAATTTTGTGATTTTTAGTTTTATGATTTTTAGACATTTTAATAACATACTCACACAAAGTACGAGTTATGGCTAAAGTATATATACAATATATATGACACCTCCCTATACTTAGCTCGAATGATGTCCTCAGAGTGATCAAAGAGCGATGAAAGGAAGATAACTCATACTGAGTATTGGGAAGTGAAAATAATGGTATACTACAACAACGAATCAAAGAATATTATGAATCAAATGAATAGAAGTCAGTTATGCCCCTATACTTAGGATCAAATAATCCTAAGTATATAAAGATGTACACAAAGGGGAGACAGAGGAATTGTATGTACATGTATTACCTCCCCTATACTTAGGGCAAAATATCCCTAAGTATAGGCAGCAAAACAGAGGTAATGGAGTCAAATGGATAATCATAGGTTTGATACCCCACCCCCTATACTTATGGTAAAGCACACCATAAGTATAGCATAATCATGAGATGAAGACGTAGTGTCAGACAAAAAGAAAGAATGACATGGAAAATATGGATCTATACAGCTACGAAGAAGAAGTGATAATCATGCATGAGATGCAAATGATGTGAGTCAAAGACCACATCTCATGTAAAATGAATAGGGGCAACGTCAACGATCAGTGGATCATGATCAAGATATGGCTTTAGGCGCTGACCGTTAACTCGAAAGGTGGAATCAGATGACAACTCAGATAAATCAATGCTCCTATTGTTGTGCACCCTTTTGACCAAGTAAGTCCCTTCAATTTACTCTGTAATTTCCCTAGAAATAATCTCAACCTAGAACTAAATAGCCATACTCTCTGATTCGGTTCAAACTATTTATGGTTGATATGAGAATCATTCCATATCTTCACTTTAACCTTGTATTGTAGGCTACTTGAGAAGCTTGTATCTCTCAACTCATCCAGGGCTGCCAACTCTGCTTTCCTTTGATCTCCTACATTCAAGAATCCAATAATAAGTCTGTGACTGCCCAAAGTGACTTGTGCTTTATTTTCACAAGTAAATGGTGTGGCTTGTCATAAACGAGATGAAATGGAGATGTGCCAAAAGGTGTCTTGAAGGAAGTCCTATAGGACTATAAGATCGAGTCCAAAAGCTGTGACCAATCCTTTCGGTCTGGGCAGAGAACCTTTTCAATATAGTCTTGATCTCCTTGTTCGATACTTCAGTAAGACCATTGGTCTGAGGATGATATGGAGTGGCAACATGAAGGTCAATGCCGAACTCGTTAGCAAGGGCCTTACCTTGTCGTTGATAAAGTGAGTCCCCCCGTCAAAAATCAAAACTCTAGGTACATTGAACCATGAAATGATATTTTTCCTCAAAATTCTGCAAATGGTCTTAGCATCTGTGGCTCGGGTAGGGATGGCCTCAACCCAATGACTCACATAATCCAAAGCAAGCAAAATGTACTCAAACCCTTGACTCTTATGGAATGGACCCATGAAATCGATGCCCCATGCGTCAAAATCCTTATAGAAGTGAATGGGATGCATCGGGATCGTATCACGATGTCCATAAGTGCCCATCCTCTGATAGTCAGTGCACCTCTTCATGAATTCATCTGAATCCTTGAAGAGGGTAGGCCACCAAAGGTCGGATTGGAGAACTTTTTGCGATGTCTGTCTCCTAGAATGTTGTCCTCCTGCCTCAAGCTTGTGGCAGTAAGTGAGGACGTTGTGATGCTCCTCCTGAGGAATGCACCAACGCCAGACACTATCCCCTCCCTTCATGATAAAGGGTGGGATCCTCCCAATGGTATTACTTGGCCTTCGCACGGAAGGTCTCGAGCCGCTTTTTGGGCCAACCCTGTGGAACTTTTTTTGCAACAAGATAGATCACAATGTCAATGTACCACAGAAGCGTTGTGATAACAAGAATAGCCTCGTCTGGGAAGGTCTCTGTAATAGGTGTGATCTGATCAGAATCCTCGAGGTTCTCTAAGAGGGAGAGTTGATATGCCGCCACATTCTTGACTCCAGGCTTATCCTTAATCTCTATATCAAACTCCTGGAGTAGAAGGATCCATCTGGTCAATTTGTCTTTGGCATCCTTCTTTTCCATGAGGTATCAGATGGCGGTGTGATCTATGTATATGGTCACTCTAGATCCAAGAATGTAAGATATGAACTTATCCAAAGAAAATACTATGGCTAGCATCTCTTTCTCGGTCACAGCATAATTTCGTTGAGCAGCATCCAAAGTCCGGCTAGCATAGTGAATGGCAAAAGGCAATCCATCCATCCTCTATCCTAGCACAACCCCTATGCAAAATCAGAAGCATCTGTCATGATCTTGAATGGGAGAGACCAATTGGGTGGCTGAAGGATAGGAGCCTGAACAACTAGTCCCTTGAGAGTCTCAAATGATGCTAGAGACATGTCATCTACAATCAACTCAGTGTCTTTCATCAGCAAATCAGTAAGCGGTCAAGCAATACGACTGAAGTCCTGAATGAACTATCAGAAGAAACTGACATGCCTTAGAAAAGACCACAACTGACACAAATTGGACAGTGGTCGGGTCGACCTCCATGCTCTTGTTGGAGATGATATGTCCAAGCATCGTCCCCTGAGTCATCATGAAATGACTCTTCACCCAAAATATTACAAGGTTGACCTCAATGCAGCGCTGAAGTACACGGCCTAGGTAGTCAAGACAAGCATCAAACACATCGCCATAGACCGAAAAGTCATCCACGAAGAGCTCTAAACAATCACCCATCATGTCCAAAAAGAGGGAAAGCATGCACCTTTGGAATGTAGATGGGGCATTACATAAAACAAAGGGCATCCGTCTAAAAGCATACGTCCCAAACGGACAAGTGAATGTCATTTTATACTATTCTTCGGGCGCTATGCCCACCTGATTGTACCCCAAGTACCCTCAAGAAAATAGTAGTGACTTGATGAGCGCGAAATCCACCTCTTTAATAATGATGTATTGTAGTATAGGAGGAGAATTTCGGTCGATCAAAATACCACAATCTATGAATGTTGTGGAGTAATTTTACTTGGCAAGTGTACCAAGATAAAACTCAGGGAACGGTGATTTTTAGTTGTGTGGTCTTAAATCAAATTAAATAAATAATTAGTGCTTGATTAATTTCTGCATTGAGAAAATATACAATGCAATGCAATGCAATGATGAAAGGTGCAATATGAAGAAAGTTAAACAGAGAGAATGAAGCACCGGATCTGTGATTTAGTGATGTTTAATCCAAATAAGATTAATCAATATCCGCGAAATGAAATCACAGATCAAATAATATCAAATCCAGCAAGATGTATCAAATAAATCCCTAATGCAAGTATAGATATCAGATTAATCTTGCGATGATTTTATCTCCAAAATACTTCTAATTTTACTCTCAAGAAATGTTTGCAGTCCACAAATCAATAAACCTAATAAATCTCCTTGATTTAACCCCTGCAAAAATTCAGTCCTCAGATCTGAGATCAATTTCATCATTGCATAAATCAAAGCCCTGCAAAATAAATCGTGAATATCTTTATAAGGCACAAATATGTCAAACTCGGCCTACATAATCAACAGATATCCTCAATAATAATTATCAATAAACAACCTCAAATCTGTCCAAAAATTATGCCAAGTGATAGAGCATGGAAATAGCTTCAAAATGACATAGTATATGCTGAAAACGGGGTTCGTATGAAAAAGATATGCTAAAATGAAATTTCAGTGACTAAAATGAAAATAAAATAAAGTTTTTCTTACAAAGAGGTCCCTGGGAGGACTTATCTGTAATTAATAAAAGCTTGAGGGGTCCCTCTATAATTTACCCCTAGCAGGGGTATTTTTGTAATTTCTCAAAATGCCAGGGGCGTTCGTGTAATTTTACCACTAGCTAGAGGCTCGAGGCGGACCTCGAGGCTCAGGCTGCGAGGCTTAGGCTCGAGTGTCCGAGCCTATGTGGCGTCGACTGGAGGCTCAGGGGTCCCGAGCCTCGAGGGTTTGAGATTGGCTCGGGGCTGGTTACGTGGCTGCCTGTGGACCATCGGATCAAGGGCCACGCTCGATCCGACGACAGCTGGAGCTACAAAACTGACGATCGGGGCGGCGCCTCTGCAGGCCCAAGCGGTGGCGGGCAAAGGGGCGGCGCCTCTACACGGATGCAGAGGGCGAGGCGGAGGCGGAGATGCCGCACCTCGGCCGACACACGGCGCGAGGGTGGCCCAGGTGCTGTGGAGTGGAGGCGGAGATGCGGCCAAGGTGCGAGGGCGGAGACGGAGATAGTGTCCGGTACAGGAGGCGACCGAGGCCGAGGTGTTCGGTTTGCGATGCCTCTACGCAGCGGCGTTGGTGTGGCTGGAGGGGTACCGAGGAGAAGGTGCGGCGGTGGTGGCCGGCCCAGGAGGCGAGTGAAGAGGCCCTCCACGACGGCGGAGGGTAGACCTGCAGGGGGTTAGGATAACTGAAGCGAGTGTGTGCGTGATTTTGGTGAGTTGAATGGAGGGGAAGCGGACTCAAGCATGTACGTGGCTTGAGAAGAAGAGTGATGATCGTGAGGGGCGGAGGCAAGCGATCACCTAGGACGAGCTTAGAAGCTAAAGGCAGCACGCTAGGGAGGCGGCTGGATCTCGTCAGAGGTCGCCTGGTACCTTGCTATCACCATGGATGTTGAGGTCGTATCTCTAAAAATGGTGCGGCTGGATCTCATTGGAGGTCGCCTGGTACCTTGCTGTCACCATGGATGTTGAGGTCCTATCTCCAAAAATGGCGGATGAGGCTCGATGAATGGCGAGGAGGAAGCTTTATAGACAGGGAAGCAGGAGCGTTATGCGAAGTAAAGGTCGTGCATGGCGGTCGTGCATGGTGGATGTGTGTTGGAGGAGGAGAACGGGGGGGTGGTAACGGCAGAAGGTGGAAGGAGGTCGGTTCACGTGTTGGGCACGTGACCTGGGCGGGCTGGAGAGAGAAGAAGAGGGGTGCCACGTGGCACGCCCTAGGGCTGCCACGTGGCACCGAAAAAATTCAAAATTTAAGGATAAAGAAAATATAAAAGAAATAGCAGAATACCTCAGATCAAAAAATTTTCTTCACAAATGTTGTTCGTCTCGTCGAGACCTACAACTTTCATGAAGGACCCAAGAGCAAAAGAGGTCACTTGCACGAAGTGGTCTTTTTGGTGGTTCTCCATGTGTATAGAAAACCAGATTATGGGGATTTTGTGATTTTTTGGTGGTTTTAGAGAGGATAAAAATCATAGAAAAAATATGATAAAATACAAGAAAATTATTTACACACTAATCTTTTTTTTTTGGATTTTTAATAAATAGGAAAATAGAAAAATAAAATAGAAGTCAGAAACACTCAACTTTTGTACAAACTAACAAAGGACACTTGGACTCGATCAGTTTCTTTGATTTCAGTTTTAATCAGGATTTAGATTTTTGCGTTTCTTAATAAAACTTTCATCAAAGAACACAAATGAAGAAGAAAAAAATTAAAAGGGTTATTATGTACATAAAAACTCAAGTCAAAAATAGCAAAAAGTCAAAATGCGCAAAAGAGGCCCAAAACCCAATTTTCACATATAAACTCCAAATTTTACGAAATTGGTCTTGTTTTGAAAGTATTTAAAAATGGAGTTTTAAAAGTGAGTAGACCAAAATCAGACACTGTACGTGGGAGATATGCTCATTTTAGTCCGTCAGATGTGAAATTAGACTTTGGGATAGTTTGACACTTATTGGAGTTAGTAATATTTTTGTATTTTTTATTTAATAAGGTTAGTAATATCTACACAATGGAGATAATTTGGGGTTAATCAGAGTTAGGATGAATTATTTACAAATGTGAGAAGTTAGTGGCTTTTTGGGCTAATTTACACTTGGGATTTTTAATGCTATTATGCATGATGAAATGCAGATATTATTCATACATGCATGATGGCTAATAATGCTCTATTAATGATTAAATTCATATGAATGTTGGGGAACCGATCCTAAATGACCAATTTTAGCATGATGAATATGGGATTCATCATACCCCTATACTTAGACCATGCTCGTCCCCGAGCATGAATGAATGACTTAGTTGAATACATCCCTGACTGTGCATGTGAATTTTCAAGGCTTAATTCATAGAAGGCCCTTAATTTGAGTGACCCTAATATTCAGGGCTCAACCAAGATTTAATCAAATGGAATCCAACTTCTCTAATTTTCAGACTCTCTGTTTGTACATAAAATATACGGATTTGTTTTTTTTAGTGTACTGCATTCATGAGAGTCAAGTCTAGGCATCACCCAAAGTTCCAATCTAAGAGATTCTCCTCTAGACCTAATCCTCAACACTAGGGAATAAGTCTATTCTTGCTTCAGTCAACTGTCTCATTAGTTTGTCAGACTTGAAAGTGTAGATGGACGGCCAGATGATGGAGGGCGTAGGATTGTGTCTAATTTTCTCTCCCTCACATTGGAACAAGATGCCTCTTGAGTGCCTTATTACTCAACACAATTATAATTTATTTTGTTGATCAATGTGTCCGTCAAGAGAATTTAGAGTCCTCTGCACTTGTTTTTCTGGGAGTACACCGGGTTGTGTCTCTTTTGAGTATCTAAGATACCTTCGACACCTAGACTTGTATCACTTACGATGCAGAGCTCTTTTTGTGGTGTCAGCCCGATTCCTTGGTCCTAATTAGCTCTTGGTCCAAGTGGACACTGAAAATGTTTAGGAGCGCTCGCCATTGGTGGAAGCTCATTTGAAATTTTACTTTGGATGATAGAGCTTTTCTTTGACATTTTCTTTTTCTTTTCTTTTGTTGGCTAGCTTCACTGCTTTTACCAAAAGTTAGCGCACACTAATCAACAATTTTCATTAAGTTTCATCACACCCTGGCACTTAGGTCATTTATCAAAGAGATAGCATATGAATCTTGTTCACATACTGGCTAGGGTATTGCTGACACTCAGGTTTTCTACAGCCTTCATTAACTTTATCCCATCCTCGAATATCATCAGATCGGGTCTAAACTCAAATCTCTAGTCTCAGTTTCTCAAGTGATAACTCAACTCATCTCATCAATTATGCAGTTGTGAAAGTGATTGTGCTAATCATATTCTTTTTGAAGGTAGAGATAAAGAGTGCAATATAGCGCTCAAATATTTCAAACTAGGGAAGTGTGGATTATTAACTTCAAAACCCTAATGACTAAGGCATGCTAACTCAGAATCTCAAGATCTCAGAAATCAAGTGTCTTCAAAAATCCTCAAGCCTTGAGTGATGGTGAATGTGTCAGGAATATATCAACCAAGGAATGCATGAAATGCTTGATGAAATGCAAGACCATGAGTGATGATTTTCTTTTTTTTATTTTTTTTTATTTTTTTAATGCAAAAAGTTTTTTTGGGTTTTTTTAAAAATAGGTATTGTACACACTACTTCTACCCATCCCTAATGTTAGATAAAAACGATTAAAGTACGAGTTATGGATAAAGTAGATAGAATATATAAAACACAACCCCCTATACTTAGCTTGTGCTATGTCCCCATGGCACAAAGTGAAATGTTGACATAGCTCGTACTAAGTATAGATGGGTCAAAAACAAAAGAAGAGAAGTGATGTATAAACAATGAAATCGGTCCCCTAAGTATCGGGGGATCAAGAGTGGGTAGATGGATATACAGAAGAGTGTAGGTTCCAGAGAGGTGGTCTATCTGGGCTGATCAAATCTTTTGTAAAAATCTATGCCCTGAGTGAAGGAGATCTGTTCAACTTGTACTAATTGCTCGTTGGATTCGACAAAATGTTTAAGCAGCTGACCGTTGACTATAGATGTTTGTGTGCTATCTGCGGTCTCTAAGATCTCAACACTCCCATTATTGTGTACCTCTCTTACAATGAAGGGTCCCATCCATTTTGATTTCAATTTACCTTGGAAAGTTTTCAATTTTGCATTAAATAACCATACTTTCTACCCTGGGACAAAGATCTTTGTTCGAATGTTCTTATCATGCCATCTCTTTACTTTGTCCTTGTAAATGGTGTTGTTTTCATAAGCATGATTTCGGATTTCAGATAGTTCATTCAAATCCATCTCTTGGTTCTTCTTTCCTTTGTGACAATTCTAATTAATCTTTTTGATTGCCCATTCTGATTTATGCACTGACTTCTGCGGGCAAATGGCATGACTTTTCATATACCATTCGAAACGGGGAGGTTCCCAATGGGGTCTTATAAGTCGTCTGGTAAGCCCATAGAACTTGGTCTAGGAGTAGGGACCAGTTCTTCCTATCAAGGCGAATGAGCTTCTGTAAAATTCCTTTAACCTCCCGGTTTGACACCTCGGCCATGCCATTGGATTGTGGATGGTAAGGAGTAGCGACACGGTGCTCGATGTCGTATTCCTTAGTCAACTTCTTCACCTCCCGATTGACAAAATGGCTTCCCCCATCAGATATTAAAAATTTTGGAATTCCAAACCTCAAAATAATATTATCTTTCAAAAACATGCAAACAGTTTTGCTATCTGCTACTCGAGTAGGGATAGCCTCCACCCATCTAGATAAATAATCTACCGTGAGAAGAATATATTCAAATCCTTGACTATTAGGGAATGGGCCCATAAAGTCAATGCCCCATGCATCGAATACATCACAGATGATCACTGGTTTCATAGGCATGGCATCATTGGAACCATTGGTTCCTCCCATTCTCTAACAAACGGGACACGACCTGACAAAATTGTAAGCATCTTTAAATAAGGTGGCCAGTAAAATCCACATTGCAATATCTTCTCAGCAGTCCTCTTCCCAGAGTGATGTCCTCCAGCCTCCAAGGTGTGGCATATATTGAGGATACTTTGGTATTCCTCTTGAGGAATACATCTTCTCCATATGCAATCTGGTCCTTCAAAGAAAAGGAATGGATCCTCCCAATGGTAGTGTCTCGCTTCAGATATGAGTCGATCGATTTTATTCCTAGGCCAACCATGAGGAACTTCCTTGGTGACAAAATAATTCACCGTGTCTGCATACCATGGGAGGGAGTCAATAGCAGAAATTGACTCTTCTGAGAAGGTTTCACGGATGGATTCAGATTTCGGAATTTTGTTATGTCCAATCTATGATAAATGATCAGCCACGACATTTTTAACACCAGGTTTATCTTTAATCTCCAAATCAAATTCTTGAAACAATAGTATCTACCTCAGAAGTCATGCTTTTGCGTCGTTTTTGGCCATTAAGTATCGAATGGTTGAATGGTCTGTGTAAACTGTCACCTTTGATCCTAGAAGTATAGATCGAAATTTTTCCAAGGCAAAAACCACAGCAAATATTTCCTTTTCGGTCACAGTGTAATTTTTCTAAGCATGGTCTAAAACTTTGCTTGCGTAGTGAATAGCATATGGGATTCCATCTTTTTGTTGTCCTAATACAGCCCCTACAGCAAAATCGGATGCGTCTGTCATGATCTCGAAGGGAAGAGACCAGTCAGGGGCTTGTAGGATGGGAGTCTCAATGATCCTCCTTTTGAGTAGTTTGAAGGCTTCAAGACACTTATGATCTAATAGGAACTCGGTGTCTTTCCCTAGGAGGTCAGTTAGCGGTCGGGAAATTTTTTAAAAATCCTTGATAAATCTCCTGTAAAATCCGACATGCCCTAGAAAAGACCATATTGTTTCACATTTGTAGTTGTCTCGAGCTTCTTGATCACATCAACTTTGCCAGGGTCAACCTCCATTCCCTTCTTGGAGATGACATGCCCCAATACAATGCCCTCTTTTACCATGAAATGGCTTTTCTCCCAAGAGAGCACCAGATTCACTTCCCTACACTTTTGGAGGACTCGATCCAAGTGCACAAGACAATCATCGAATGAATCACCATGGACCGAGAAGTCATCCATGAAGACCTTCAGGAAATCCCCAACCATGTCGGCAAAAATTGCAATCATGCATCGCTAAAAGGTGCCAGGGTCATTGTAAATCCCAAAAGGCATTCGCTTGAATGTGTATGTGCCGAAAGGACATGTAAAAGTAGTCTTTTCCTGGTCCTCGGGGGTGATGGCTACCTGATTGTAGCCTGAGTACCCGTCTAAGAAACAGAAGTATTATCTCCCTACCAATCTCTCCAGTATTTGATCAATAAAAGGCAGCGGAAAGTTATCCTTCTTCGTTGCAGCATTCAGGCACTTGTAATCCACACAGACACGCCTTGACGTTGGTACCTGTGTCGTGATCTCTTCTCCCTCGTCATTGGTGATAATCTGAAGTCCCGACTTTTTCGGAACTACATACAAAGGTGACACCCATTTGGAGTCGGAGAAGGGATATATGAACCCAACTTTACACCATTGTTCGATATCAGTCTTAACCACTTCCCGTAAGTTTAGATTCAATCTACGTTGGCATTCACGGGAGGGTTTAGCATTATCTTCCAAGTAAATATGGTGTGAGCACAGGGCTGGGTTTATCCCTGGGAGATCAGACAATCTCCAGCATATAGCCTTGCGATTTTTCTCCAAAACATTAAGTAAGCGGATCTCCTGCTCTTCAGTCAGATGTGAACTGATAATGACCGGAAATTGTCCCTTTTCTCCTGCAAGGAAGGCATACTTAAGTGTAGGGGGAAATGGTTTGAGTTCAGGAAGGTCAATGATGTTGCTCGAATCTGGTCCCCTCAGTGATGCTTCTTGTTGTGATGTGGATGCTTACAGTGTATCCATATTGGCCACCATTGTGGTTATTTCTAGGATCAAATCTCTAATGATGGAATGTGGTGTGGCAAGCGTCACGTCTGATCTGTGTACCTTACTCAAGGATTGTCCATAAGGAGAATGGACTCACAGGTCCAGAGTGGCCTCTGTGTCTCCTAGAGTATAGGTAGATGCATGAATGAGCTGGCAGACTAAATCATCAATAATTTCCTCTCCAGATGAGGTTGATTCTATCATAGCGATTGGGTTTTGTCTCTAGGGCCCAACTATTGCTTCTGTAAATTCAGTCTCAGTTTCCGATTTTTCAGACTCGGAGTTCGACTCAGTGTCAGGTATTTGGAACCTAGTTTGTTGCATTTTATATTCAATTTTTCCAAACTGGATTCTCCCGGATGTGTAATCAAATATAGCTCCTGCGGTCCTAAGGAAGGGTCGCCCTAGTATCATTTAAGAATCCTTCCAATTTCTAGGGACATCCATGTCAAGAATTGTGAAATCTACTGGGTAGTTTTGTCCCTCTATGTTGATGACAACGTTTCGAATCTCGCCCCTAGGTCGCTTAGTTGATGTATCTACAAATTTAAGTATGGCTGCAGATTGCTTAAGAGGACCTAGATTTAGATGCTCATATAGGGTTGTGGGCATGAGATTGATGGATGATCCATTGTCTAACAATGTTCTTGTAAACTTGATTTCTTTGATGTGGCTAGTGACAAAGTGAGCACCCATGTCTCTTTTCTTCCTTGGCAGCTCATTTTTTATAAGATGAGATGTGGCAACTGAGAGTATGTGTTTCTTTGTTCGGCTAGGAGTCTGTTTGCTGGCCCTAGTTGGTGTGCATCTCACCTTAAGGTATTTTCGAAAAGCCGAGTCTCTTTCTATCATCTCATCTAGAGATAGAGTGACCTTAATATTTTCCTTACAGATGCGGGTCATCTCTTCATCATTTTTCTGGTTTTTTATGTTTTTCTTCTTTCCTGTCGTAAGAGCACGGGGGAAAGGGATGGACTTGTTGTGATCAAAAACATCACTTTTATTGAATGAGAAATTATTTACAGGACTTTGACTAAAAGCAGGGAAATTGGTGGCAAGGTGATGTGGATGACTTTGTGGTGTGTCCTCGTCAGACTCAAACTCTGACGCTTCATTTTCTTCGGGTGGTGTGGGTGGGACTTCCTCATCCTTCTCATGTCTTCCTTTGTCAATTTCCCCAGGGTTGTGTGAATTGATGGACATTGGGGCTATGTCACCAGGTTCCCGCGCTCGATCAGGCATTATTAGAGTCCTTCCGCTCCTAAGAGAGATATGATAAGCGTTATTATTTGATGAGGGCTAAAGTTCAGGTACAGAATAGTCAGAGATTAATACCTGATTGTATCCAAGGCTATTTGGGTTAGCCTGGACTTGGGCTGGAATCATGGTCTGAGGTGTAGTCACCTCATCTCTCCAACAAGAAAGTCGATTTATATCGACTCTCATGTCATGAAGCTCATCCAGCACTTGCTAGAGTTCTGGAGATATAGAAGAAGAGGATGACCCTTGGCCCTGCCTGGCCTGAGGTCGCTGATATTGGCCCTGTTGGCCTTGGCATTGGTTCTGCTGTGGCTGAGGTTGCGGGTCTGATATCCCATGCGATACTGTTGTCGCTGCTGCGGTTGAGGTTGGTAAGTGGGTCTGGTTTGCGGTGGACGAGGGTTTAGAGTAGAGTTTTTGTCTGAGCGGTTGACCAGTTCCAGGTTATACCAAACTTCGTTTATCTCCATGACTTTTGGAGGTTTCTCGTAAACAGTTTGAGCAGAGGTTTCTTCAATTTGATGGGACAAGACTTAGTCTCCACCCCAGTGGCTCTGTTGCTCTACCCCTTGACCTTGAATGTAGTGAATTTGGTGTATGGGTGCTGGGGGTGAAGTCAGGGATGGTATCTTAGATACCCTGTCAGCCAATTCCTCCATTTGCTTAGGCAATTTAGCCAATTTCTCCATATCAGATGACTTATGAAGTTTGTCCACCTTCTTATAAATCTTCTCTACCATAGTCAGCTTATCAGCTATTATTCCCATATCAGCACTTTGATCGGTCGTCAGATTATTTGCCATCTTTTTGGAGCCAGCTATATAAGCCTGGCTAGTGGTTTATGCGCGGCTGGATTCAGCCAATCTCTCGAACACCTTGTAGACGGTGTCCTCGTGACGTCCCATGTAGCTTCCTCCACAAGATGCACTTACTAACCGTTGAGTCTCAAGGTTCAGCCTGCTAACAAGACTTTGAACCAGCATCATTTACTTATCCCGTGCCCTGGGCATTTCTGGATTAAGTCTGTGAATCTTTCCCAGGTCTCATGGAATGGTTCGTTTGGGTGTTGGGTAAAGCTTGCGAGCTTGATCCTCATCTGATTGATTCTACATATTGGGTAGAATTTCTTTAAGAACAAAATCTTGAAGGTGGCCCATGTAGTGACTATTTCCCCTAAATTTTTCAGCCAGTAAGCCGCCTTATCAGTCATGGCGAAGGGGCCAGCTCTCAACCTTATGTAGTCCTGGCTAACCTTAGGGTGGCAGAGATTAACACATACTAACTCGAAGTCACGAAGGAAGACATACGGTTCTTCATGATTATTGCCTCCGAACTTCGACAACAGTGCAAGGAAATGCGGTTTGTGTTCGAACGCATCCTCAGGGGGTACTGGTCTCAACCAATTATAGTCTTTATTAATTTCTGGTAGATATGTGTCTTCCATAGCATCCTCGCCTTGTTGCATTATTGCCAACTGTGTCCTAAGTAGTTCATTGGTTTGTTTGGCAGCTGTTATCCTAGCTAAGAGTACCCAAATGGGGTCATTGTCGTTCTCATCATCAGCAAGGTTCTTCTTTGGAGGCATTGTGATTCACCTTCAGAAGAAAAGAGTTTACAATTAAGTGACGGAATTAAGTGAAAATTTGCTAAGGATAAAAGTTTCCTTAGTGAAGGAGTGAAATGAAGAGTTAGTCTGGGATTGACTGAACCTTGAAGGAGAAGGAGTGCAAAAGATGATGACCTTAGGACTACGATGAGTCGATAAGAGAGTCTACACGAGAACGCATATACAAAGCAAACACAAGACAAATTTTCAGATTCACCCACTCAACACAAATGAAGGCACGTCAGGGTTCGGCCGCTTATCTTTTCAGTTTTAATTTAATGACAAAACAATCTTGAAAATTAAGCAGAGCTGTTAGGTGCCGAAATATTTCACAAAGACTATCCCGAGTTCATACAACTAGTTGCACCTACTTTCAGCCAGTATAGGTGTAAGTACGGACCGTTTAAACGGCTACCCGTGTTACTTGAGGACAGAGCCTTCCACGGTGTCCTCTAAACCACCTACTCTGCTAAGGGAAGTCGGACCGTAAATGGCTACCCAAGACCCTCACTGAAAAGTAGCTAATTGTTTTTAAAATCAGTAGTCTGAATGAAGTATTTCAGTTTTTGGCTATATCCTAAGGTGTGCGATCTTGTCCTTACAAACAATGAGTGGGTTTCTACCCACCAAACACAGGTTAATTTTAGGTCAGTTTATTTACAGTCGCCTTGATTAGCAGTCCCAATTTTAAAATAAGGTTATCACTTAAGTTTATGTGAGCACAGAAATTCATGCCTATCGAGCAGTCCCAATTCCTTTAAATCCTAGGTTGTAAAACTTGAGAAAGGAGAATCAGAAAAGCCAATGCAAACGTAAATCAATGATGCATGCTTAAGAGAAAGACTTACAGTGAATCCTCGCGTTCTTCATGCGGGATGCAGTACAAGGAATTAAAATTTACACTAAATGATATGCACAGATGAAAAATGCCCTAAACAGATAGTTCTATTAGCAGGAAGAATTGATTTAAATTTTTGGCTAATGTTGAACGATCTACAGTGCGTTTAATTAGTGAAAATGTGGCCTAAGAATTACGAGCACAATCAATGATAGAGAGATAATCGTATATGTGCCTAAGTCCTACGCCACTCAAGTCGGGTCCCAACCACACAGGAGGGGTTGAAACAGACCCGACACACCACAGAAATGTTCAGTCTGAATTATTACAAGGGTTCAAAGAGAGGGACCCTAAGAATAATGCGGAAAATTAAATCTATGCTAACTCTCTCTCACAAAATTAAAATAAAAATTAGTCTTCTTCGCAGGTCCTTGATTTATATCCAAAATTATCTCCGAGTAATCTGCGAATAAAGAGAGTGCGGTTAGTATCAAAAGAAGAAAAAATGCAAAAGGGAAAAAATGCAAAAGAAAAAAAATGACATAAAAATTAATTACACAAAAATTAATTATAAAAAATGTTTTAAAACCCTAAAAATTCATTGTTCCCTGACAATGGTGCCATTTCATGAGCGTGAAATCCACCTCTTTAATAATGATATATTGTAGTATTGGAGGCGAATTTCGGTCGATCAAAATACCACAATCTGTGAATGTTGTGGAGTATTTTTACTTGGCAAATGTACCAAGGTCGAACTCAGGGAACGGTGATTTTTAGTTGCATGGTGTTAAATCAAATTAAATAATTAATTAGTGCTTGATTAATTTCTGCATTGAGAAAATATACAATGCAATGCAATGCAATGATGAAAGTTACAATATGAAGAAAGTTAAACAAAGAGAATGAAGCACTGGATCTGTGATTTAGAGAAGTTTAATCCAAATAATATTAATTAATATCCGTGAAATGAAATCATAGATCAAATAATATCAAATCCAGCAAGATGTATCAAATTAATCCCTGATGCAAGTATAGATATCAGATTAATCTTGCAATAATTTTATCTCCAAATTACTTCTCATTTTACTCTCAAGAAATGTTTGCAGTCCACAAATCAATAAACCTAATAAATCTCCTTGATTTAACCCCTGCAAAAATTAAGTCCTCAAATCTGATATCAATTTCATCATTGCATAAATCAAAGCCCAACAAAATAAATCGTGAATATCTTTATAAGGCACAAATATGTCAAACTCAGCCTACATAATCAACAGATATCCTCAATAATAATTATCAATAAACAACTTCAAATCTTTCCACAAATTACGCCAAGTGATAGAGCATGGAAATAGCTTCAAAATGACATATTATATGCTGAAAACGGAGTTCGTATGAAAACGATATGCTAAAATGAAATTCCAGGGACTAAAATGTAAATAAAAAAGTTTTTTCTTGTAAATAGGTCCCTGGGAGGACTTATCTGTAATTAATAAAAGCTTGAGGGGCCCCTTTGTAATTTACCCCTAGTAGGGGTATTTTTGCAATTTCTCAAAATACGAGGGGTGTCCGTGCAATTTTACCACCAACACACGTGCGTTGCACGTGTGCCCAGAGGCTCGAGGCGGACCAGGAGGCTCGGGCGGCAGAGCTTAGGCTCGGGTGCCCGAGCCTACGTGGTGTCGACTGGAGGCTCGGGGGTGCCGAGCGTCGAGGGTTGGAGATTGGCTCAGGCCTGGTCACGTGGCTGCCTGTGGACCGTCGGATCAAGGGCCACACCTGATCCGACGGTAGCTGGAGCTGCGAAACCGGCGATCGGGGCGGCACCTCCGCAGGCCCAGGCGGTGGCGGGCGAAGGGGAGGCTCCTCCGTGCGGATGCGGAGGGCGAGGCGGAGGCGGCGATGCCGCACCTCGGCCGACATACGGCGCGAGGGCGGCCCAGGTGCTGCGGGGCGGAGGCGGAGATGCGACCGAGGTGCGAGGGTGGAGACGGAGATGGTGGCCGACACAGGAGGCGACCGAGGTCGAGGTGTTCGACTGGCGACGCCTCTGTGTGGCGGCGTTAGTGTGGCTGGAGGGGTACGGAGCATAAGGTGCGGCGGTGGTGGCCGGCCCAGGAGGCGAGTGAAGAGGCCCTCCACGGCGGCAGAGGGTAGACCTGCAGGGGGTTAGGATAACTGAAGCGAGTGTGTGTGTGATTTTAGTGAGGTGAACGGAGGGGAAGCGGACTCCAGCCTGTGCGAGGCTTGAGAAGAAGAGTGATGATCGCGAGGGGCGGAGGCGAGCGATCACCTGGGATGAGCTTAGAAAGTCAAGGCAGCACGCTAGGGAGGCAGCTGGATCTCGTTGGAGGTCACCTGATACCTTGTTGTCACCAGGGATGTTGAGGTCCTATCTCCAAAAATGGCGGATGAGGCTCGATAAACGGCGAGGAGGAAGCTTTATAGATTGGGAAGCAGGAGCGTTATACGAAGTAAAGGTCGTGCATGGCGGCCACGCATGGTGGATGGGTGTTGGAGGAGGAGAAACGGCAGGGGGGAAGGTAACAGTTGAAGGTGGAAGGAGGTCGGGTCACACGCTGGGCACGTGACCTAGGTGGGCAGGAGAGAGAAGAAGAGGGGTGCCACGTGGCACGCCCTAGGGCTGCCATGTGGCACCAAAAAAATTCAAAATTAAAGGTTAAAGAAAAATTTAAAAGAAATAGCAGAAGACCTCCGATCAAAAAATTTTCTTCACAAAAGTTGTTTGTCTCGTCGAGATCTAAAACTTTCATGAAGAACCCAAGAGCAAAAGAGGTCACTTGCGTGAAGTGGTATTTTTGGTGGTTCTCCAGGTGTAGAGAAAACCAAATTTTGGGGATTTTGTAATTTTTTGGTTGTTTTAGAGAAGATAAAAATTATAGAAAAATATGATAAAATACAAGAAATAAATTTACACACTAATCTAATTTTTTTTAGATTTTTAATAAATAAGAAAATAGAAAAATAAAATAGAAGTCAGAAACACTCAACTTTTGTACACACTCACAAAGGACACTTGGACTCGGACAGTTTCTTTGATTTCAGTTTTAATCAGGATTTGGATTTTTGCATTGCTTAATAAAAATTTCATCAAAGAACACAAATGAGGAAGAAATAAAATTAAAAGGGTTAATTATGTACATAAAAACTCAAGTCAAAAGTAGCGAAAAGTCAAAATGCGCAAAAGAGGCCAAAACCCAATTTTCACATATGAACTCCGAATTTTACGAAATAGGTCTTGTTTTGAAGGTATTTGAAAATGAAGTATTTAAAAGTGAGTGGACCAAAATCGGACACTGTATGTGGGAGATATGTTCATTTTAGTCCGTCAGATGTGAAATTAGACTTTGGGATAATTTGACACTTATTGGAGTTAGTAATTTTTTGTATTTTTTATTTAATAAGGTTTGTAATATCTACACAATGGAGGTGGTTTGGGGTTAATCGGAGTTAGGATGAATTATTTACAAATGTGAGAAGTTAGCGGCTTTTTGGGCTAATTTACACTTGGGATTTTTAATGCAATTATGCATGATGAAATGCAGATATTATTCACACATGCATGATGGCTAATAATGCTCTATTAATGATTAAATGCATATGAATGTTGGGGAACAGAGACTAAATGATCAATTTTAGCATGATGAATACAGGATTCATCATGACTCTTCCCAACTAGCCTCTCGATAATCTAAACAATAAATGGCAGTGGGAAATGATCCTTCTTGGTGGCTTTATTCAATCGTTTGTAGTCCATACAGACCCTCCAAGAAGTGGGTACCTGAGTAGCTATCTCATCTCCAGACTCGCTCAAAACTATGGTGATACCCATCTTCTTGGGTACCACATGCAATGGACTAACCGACTTGGAGCCAGAGATGGGGTAGATAAAATCGACGCTCCACCACTTCGATATTTCCTTCGTGACCACATCTCGAAGATTCGGGTTCAGCCATCGCTGGAACTCACGTGATGGCTTGGTGTCCTCTTCAAGATAAATGCGGTGGTAGCACAGGTCTGGACTTATCCCCTAGAGATTAGCTACACTCCATCCTATTTCATTGTGGTTTCTTTCAAAAACCTCTATCAAGCGAGATTCTTGGTCTTCAGTCAAATCTACTGAGATAATGACTGGGAATATATCAGGCTCACCCGCAAGGAACCTATACTTCATACTCTACGGTAAGGTCTTCAGTTCTGGACAAGTGGGAGCTGGCAAATCTGGCCTCTGAAATGTCTGTGTAAAGGCTGCCAAATCTGCATGGGAGAACTCTCGCTGAATGTCTGAATCCAACGAAGATGGCCCTACTGGTATATCTGTCATATGTCCTGGCTCACTCTCCTGCCAATCAATGTCTGTGTCCGAGGCATCTGAATCAGAATCACAAGAAATATAATCTGCCTCATGATCCAAGTTGTGATCATCAGCATCTAATGTGTCATGTACCCTGAGTGCACTCTCCTAACTCTCGTCAGCTAGAATAGGTAAATATGCAGTGTTTAAATGTGTGACAAGAGCTCGTGCTGATGGATATGCTCAAACTGCTTCATCATATGTAATCACAAAGTCGTACTTCCAGTGGACGTCTCTCTCTACATATGTCATCTTCTCAGAGTCACTCGCCTACTCTGAGCAAGATGAATCTCTAGCTCTGGTCTCCTCGGTCGTCTCTATTTGTACATTTTCACCCTCAACGTGAAAGTATACATTCCCGCTATCATGATCAGACACTGCCTCAGCTATGGCCAAGAAAGGACGTCCTAGAATGATGGGGGTATCGGTTACAGACTCAGGGATCTCCATGTCCAATACAACAAAGTCCACAAGGAATTTGCAGGCCCTGAATTGTGACGACAACTTCCTTAAGTAACCCCTTCAGCCTCTTGAAAAATCTATTAGCAAACTGAAGGACTGGCATATTCTGTCTAAGAGGGCCAAACTCGAATCGGTCGAGTAAGGTAGCTGGAAGGAGGTTAATCGAAGACCCACTATCTAATAGGGTATGATCGAACCGTTGCTCATGAATGTGGCATCTGACATATGGAGCTCATGCATCAGGTCTTTTGGCTGGCAACCAGTTCTGAATAGCGAAGCACGTGGCACGAGTAAGCACATTGATCTCTATATTGTGGTTCCTCTTCTTCCTGCGGATTGTGATCTTCTCTCTCAAATTCTTCTGGAATAGAGAAATTTGCTCTAGTGCCTCCTGTAGAGTCAGTTGTATCTGGAATGTGTCTATCATCTGCTCATTGAACTCTATCTGGTGTCTCTTTTTGGGATTTTCTTTTTTGATCCCCTTTTCTAAGTGGAGTGCTTGAGGGAAGGGGATGGATGGACCCTCTCTAGAGAGATGAGGGTCAGGAGTGGGTTCCTGTGCATGTAGTGGACTAGAATCCATACCAAGATCATCATACAAAACAGATGGACTCACAGGAGATACAGAAACCTTTGATTTATTCATATTTTTGTTCTTTCCCATTTTTCCATTTTTTGTGATTTTATATGAGTGTGCTCGGGTATAAAACAAGGTATCACAATAGAAGGAAATTTGGTGGCATCAGCACCACCCTCAGCATCTGACTTTGCGGCATAAGTACTGCACTCTGGCCAAGCATCTGGAGTAATGGTGGCATCAGCACCACTGTCTGCATCTGGGACTACGATGGTCTCAGTACAATCGTCTGGATCAACATCCTTGGTGGCTTAAACACCGCCATCATCATCATCATCATCACGAGTGGTATCGACATCACTTCCATCCTCTCCTGGTTCTTTGGAGTCTGCATCGAGTCGTCACTCAGCTGAGGCACTGTCGGTTGGCATCCTATCGCTCTTAAGTGTCACAAAATCAGCATCAAATATAGAAGAAGAATCATCATCCAATAAATCAATAGGAGGGGTGGCCCCTGTAAACTATACTTGCTCAGATTTTCTCTTAAGATTGTTTGGGTTGGGTTCAATTTGAGCTGGTATGGTGGCCTTGCCCTTAATTATCTCCCTCATTTCCTGCTGGAACTCATACATCTCTCATCAGAAGGATGCCTGCTAATCAGAGAGTAAGCAGGCGAGGTCATCAAGGGATGGGTTCTCATAGACGGGTGCATGAGAACCGGAAAGGTTACCTTGCTGGAAATGAGGCAGAGTCTGCTGCTGGTAGTGAGGAGGAGGCTGGGAGTATTGTGGTTTAGGTTGTTGCCTCCACTATTGTCCTTGATAGTGGGGACGAGGATCGTGTTATTGCTGGTGGTGGGAGTACTGGGACTGATGTTGCTGGTTGCTCTGCCCTGCTTGAGCTGAAGGTTGCTGCTGGGAAGAGGTGCCTCCAATGGACCATCGAAAGTTGGGATGGTCACGATGAATCTTGGGTTCAGATTGGTATTGGGAGTACCAGATACCGATGATTTCCATCAATGGCTCATGCTCAAGGTATGGAGGGGGAAGGGCTGCCAATGGCTGATTCGACTGTTAGACCACCATCTGAGTGTATGGAGATGGCGGTGGTTGCTGGTAATGCTAGAGTTGTTGGACGGCTCTGCCAGGATATGGTGGACCTGGCGGTAATAGCAGATGGTTGAGTGGAGTTGCTCCTTGGATCGGCCCTTGACTTGAGATGGGGTTGAGAAGGTACCCGTCCCTTTTGGAGAGACATGATCTGGGTCTTCAGGTCACCCAAGGTCTGGGCAATCTCATCAAGCTTGTTGAGCTTGTCCATACCTTGGCTTTGCTTCTTCTCAATAATCTTGATCTGGTCTAACTTTTGGCTAATGATGCCCATGTCTATAGCTGAAGACTTGGCTAGGGCTACTGTTGACAAAGAAGTTGATGGACCGGCATTGACGCGTGCAATCCTCTAAAATGAAGTCGACTGTGGTGGAAGCTTCCTCTGAGTGTAGACATAGGTCTAGGACATCACTGTATAGTTCTCTGCCATCTCCTCATAGATGGCCCAGACCTGGTCCTCATCCTTGGTGAAATAGGACCCTCCACAAGAGGCGTTCACTAGCCCCTGTAGCTCCGGTGTCAGCCCACAGAAAAAGCTCTGAACAAGCTTGGGCTTGGATATCTCATGATGTAGACACTGGTCGATGAGCTCTCTGAATCTATCCCAAGCCTCATGAAACTGCTCGTCTGGGATCATGGTGAAATTGTTGATCATCGCTCTAGCTGCATTGGTCCGGACGAGTGGATAGTACTTATTCAAGTACTTGATCCGGAGCTACTCCTAGGTAGTGACTACCCTCCCCAAGTGCTTTAGCCAATAGGTTGTTGTCAACTAATGAGAATGGTAAGGCAATCAAATTGATAGTGTCCTCGTCCACCAGTCTATCGTGGATAGTGCTGCAAATCATCTCAAACTCCTGCAGATGGAGATGAGGCTCCTCGGTGGCTAGCCATGGAATATGGATAGTAACTGAATAGTCTCGGGGCAAAACTCAAAGTCGCTCAGGATCTCTGGTAGCTGGATCCATTTGTGGATGAGGGTTGCACTAGGGTTGTGCAACTGCCCCAACATCTGTGCTAGTCTGGCTGGCTCCTGCTGGTCATCTTGGTGTCTGTCTCCTCCTCCAGCTCCTGGTATCTCTCCATCGGTTGGTCTCTGTGGCTCCACTCTGTCAGCTCACATCTACATGAGCTCTCTCCTCACCTCTACCATAAAAACTCCTTGGACTCGAATTTGACATTGCATGGTCTCCAGGGAAGCAAGCAATGTGTTGTTGATGGTTGCCTGGTCTAGTACATACGATGAACTCTGTGGCTACTCATCAGTCATATTCTCGCTATTGGCCAACTCTCTAGTCTCGGCAAAGGCAAAAGACCCCAACTCAGGTGATGTCAAATGTATGAATAATTGTGTTGGCCTCCTGCTATAGCACCTAAGGTAAATAAGTAGGGTGGTCGAGGGGGAAGAGGGTGGTAGCGAACTCGGGTTCAGAGAGCTGTTTGAGCTCTCAAAAGCCGCCCTAGATGGATGGAGAGGAGTGCTCAAAAGCGGTGTTTGTCAAAGGCAGTCTAAGGGACCTTCCTCCCATCATCGTGATGTGGAGAATTTATGACAAGTGGATCTGGAATGCAAATAGGATGAGAAATCAAACCCCAAGTTCACCTACATAATGCGAGCTAATGACCATGAAAGATCGGTCGTTAATCTTATCTAATTTTATTAAGGTGAGAAATCAATCTATCAGGGCGATTAAGTGAGCTATTGGGAAATCAATCTAATGACCCCAAGTTACTCTTTTTGGATTTTTCAAAATAGTAAAAAAATACTCAGAAAAATAAAGTAAAGATTTTTTTGAGTTTTAAGGGTTTTGAGGTATTTTTGGTAATTTTTAGAGGTTTTTCAAATGTTTTTTGTGAATTTATAAAAATCAAAAAGTGCTAGAAATGTAAAAAAGTGCACACTCAAGACCAAATTGCAAATTAAAAATATTTAAAGTGCCCTAAGGTCGTGGATGGTAATTTTAAGGTAAAGTAGAAATAAGAAGCAACAAACAGGAACTAAAAACATATTTTTTAGTTTTTTCTTTGATTTTATATTTTGTTATATATTTTTAGTTATTTTGTGATTTTTAGGGTTTTTATAAAGTCTTTCAACATAATTACTACTAGAGCTAAAACACAATAAAAGACAAACATAGGGATTTCTGTGGAATTTTTAAGAAATTTTTCAAAATTTTAGAATTTTTATAAGGAAAACAGGGATCTTTTGGTGGTTTTTAATTTCTAAATATATTAAATGCAAGCAAATTAATCCATGAAATTTAACACAAATATTACATACTAGTAGAAGCTAAAAGTAATTTTTAGATAATTTTCTTAATTAATTTAGTATTTATTAATATAAATAAAAGACAAAGAGTTAAACACAGTTCACAGGGACCTAAACGCAAATATTTTGACTTTCTAGACCAAACAATAACATGTTGTAAAAGTTCAAGGGTCAATCATGTAATTTGTCCAATCAAATCACGTGGAGCACGTGATCCAAGATCACAGGGCCATAAATGCAAATTCTAAAACATTCCATTCATTTCATAACAGCAGAAAATATTCAGGACATAAAATGCAAAATGACCCAGATAAGCATGTGGGGACACACGTGATTCCAATTCGGAAGGACTAAAATGCAAATATAAAAAAGTACGAGGTCCAAACTGTAATTATTTTTAACTACACATTTTATTTTCTAGACTAAAGCAAAATAGGGAAACATACAGGGGAAATGTGAAATATACCCATGCAGGGGCTCGTGAGGCACACGGGAGAGGGGCGTTGACGTATGGCTCTGATCGAAGCCCAGGTGGATCTGATGACCTGAAGAGAATGTCATGGATGTATGTGTCAGATGTGTCAGGGCTCTGATCTAACGACTCAAAGGCTACAAAGGTCGGAGGTCTTTGATCATATCTGGCAGAGGCGTGCTCATCCGATGGTAGAGAGAGGGTCTGTAAGAACATGTCCCAGGCGAACTTCAACCGAGCGTAGTAGGAGATCTGTCACTCAGATGAAGGGTCGGAGAGGTCCAGCAGTATCATGAAAGTGCTTCGCGTCTAGTGGAGTGCTCCGTTGGAGGAGACAATGGTCAGATGGTCGTGGAGGTGAAGCTCCTCCTGGAGCTGCTCTGCCTGAGCAGAAGGGGTCCAAAGTGTGCTCATCACACGCAAAAGTACCTGTAGAGGGTAAAGGGACGCAGGTACGTAGCTCCGGTCGAGTTTATTGCATGGGCAAATAGGATAAGCGACGGGGGAGGAGTATTGGGCTTCCGGCGAAGGTGAAGGAGGGAGCCCGACCTAATCTCTACCTTATGGTCGAGCCTCAGGGTGATCAGGTTGTAGAGGAAGGTGCGGGGTGAGTCAAGGGTTTGATCTATGTGGGAAATGATAGGAAGCGGGACTCTGATCAGCTGGTTAGAGCAGAGGACCGGTGGCGAGGGGAGAAATTAAGAATAAAAGTGAAGGGAAAATGTGGATGAAAGGGGTGATACCCGAGGCTACCTATGAACTCAGAAGTTCCATGCGAAGGTGGTTGGCTAGGTTGTGTCCTCGGTCGAGCTGAGGTAGGTAGAGAGGCTTCTCACGGCGGCTCTCTGGCAATGCGACGAGCTACGCTAGATCGGGCCTCCAGATGATGCTCCAAGGGCACCTATGACATGTCCGAAACGCGCTGAGTTAAGGAGTTGTTTTTATCTTTCGTATGTGAAAATAAAAATGTCGTTCGTTGTAGGCGGCGATCGGAAACGGTCAAGAAATTAACCACAAATTTTATTCAATTTCAATCAAGTGGTTTTATGTTTATTTTACTTGGGCAAGTCCCAAGGTCGATCACAAGGAGGCAAAGGAACAACCTAGAATTATGTCTATCCAATTTCGTGTTCGGTTTTCAAGGCGGTCAATTTTTGGAATTTTTTAATGCAATAAGGGATGCAAAATGCAAATTCGGCCTATTTTAGGGACTAAAATATCAATTGTGATCAAACAATGTCCAAAAAATATGAATCTTGGCCACAATGTAAATGATGATGAAATGAATGCACTGTAATATTTTTGGATGGAATATGAATTTTTTATGGATTTTTAAATGCAAACAAGATGATTTTTAATATTTGATTATAATAAATATTAAACCTACTTATTTTCAAGATATAAAATTATCTAAGATCTATCACTACGTGATGGATCTCAGAAAAATCCTAAACCTCGAAAATGTGGGGTTTAATACCCATTAAAAAATAAATACTGAATTATGCAAAATGATTTTTACAGGGCAAATTATGCATGCAAATGCAAATCTTTTTGGGCACAATGTTAAGCAAAATTAACTCTACAATATGATTTTTCGGGGATTTTTAGAGCAATGGTCAATCAATGGCAACTTTTTGAGCATGAAATGGGCAAAATACACAAATTTCCACCAAATAATTAATTAGTTATTAACCACTACTCACAAAAAATACCTACAGTATGTCAAAATGTAGAGAATTGATTAATAAACATCATGCTAATTTTAATAAATAAAGTGATGTAAAGTAGAGGTCAAGATGTGATGAGGAACACCGGGGTACTGATGCAATATTTAAATATAAATAAAATGAAGAAAAAAGGCAGAGTGGACCTAGTTGTAATTACCGACACTGTGGGGGGCTTTATGCAAATTTCCCAGCAAGTCACGTGCACCGCACACGACCCATGGGGTAGTGGGCTGAAGTGCAAATAGGGAGGAAGCCGGAGGGTGTCTCTGCAATTTGACCCACGGTCACGTGCAAGGCACGTGACTAGGGGCTGATGTCACGCTGACGTCCCCCCACACGCACGCGCCTCGCACGTGGGGGGTCTCGGCCTTGGTGGCCGGCCGGCGGTGCTGAGGAGAGAGGTGGAGGGGCGGCAGGCCATGACGGGAGGAGCTGCTGATGATGGTGATCGGCGTTGGAGCAGCGTCGTGGTGAAGATGCGAGCGGCTGGTGGATCTCCTGGCAGTGGAGGCTCGGCCTTTCCTGGCGGAGCGAAGGTGGTGGTCGGGGAAGATCCTGGAGCATGCGAGGGGGCCCGGCCAAGGAAGCGGCGAGGCGTCGTCGACAAGTAGCGGCCGGTGGCGAAGCACGCTGGTGGGTTAGCCAAGGCAGAGCGAGGCGGCTGGCGGAGCTTCGATGGCACGATGAAAGGCGGTGTCGCAGTGGTCGGAGTAGGCGAAGTTGACGGCGATGGCGGAGACGGCAAAGTCGGGGATGGAGTTGGTGCGGTCGCCGTTGGCTCCACGGTCAAGGACCGGAGCAGGGGCAGCAGAGACGGCGGAGCTCGCCGTGGACTACAACGAGGGAGGAGGGCCCTCGGACCACGTCGAAGGAGGGCGCTCAGAGTTGTCACCTCCGAGCGTCGTCGCTATCAGCGGATGGATTGGACTAAGGGCGGCGACGCTCTATATATAGGAGAGAAGGTGGTCGGCCGGCGCGAGAGGGTTGGTGAGGATTGCGGAGCTCGTTAGGGTCGTCGGGCGTTGGAGATGAAGGTGAGAGTTGTTGGCGATAGCCGTTGTGGAAGAAGCGGAGGGGCGAAGCGGTCAAAGGGTGCGGGTGAGGATGACGCACAACGGCTGTTCGATCGGCCGCTGATCGAACGGCCGTGGCGACGCCACGTGGTGGGGGGAGGGTTGAGAAGGGTTGGGCCGCACATGTTTGGCACGTGCCTGGGAGGCACGTGCCTCGCACGTGCGTGCCCTTTATTTTTTTAATAAAAAATTAATAAGGAAAATCCCAAAAACACTGACACATGGTGCGCTCTGGGGCTGCCACATGCCAGGACAGAAAAATCGCCAGATAAATACATTAAAAAAATCAATAATAAATAGTAGATGACCTCGGATCGAAAATGTTCCTTCACAAAAAATGCTCGTCTCGACAAGATCTACAACTTTCATGAAGACATCAAAACCAAAATCGATCAAATGTAAAAAGTGAATTTTTGGTGTATCCTAAGTACATAGAATACCTTGATTTTTGGGTTTTCTAATTTTTTTATCATTTTTAAACAAGATAAAAATTCGAAAAAATATAGATAAATCAAAGATAAATAAAAGACATTTAAATCTAATTTTTTTGGATTTTTATTAATAAAGAAAATATGTACATAAAATATTGGTCAGAAAGCCGCTAAAATATACAATGTACAAAAGAGGCCCAAAACCCAACTTTCACATACGAGCTCTGATTCTCTTAAACTTGGTCTTGTTTTGAAGTTAATTGAATGTGCATTAGTTCAAAAGTGAGTAGGATCAAATTGGACACTTGATGGGGAAGATATGGAGCTTTTAGTCCAAAAATCCTGAAACTAGGGTTTGGGTTTTTGGTCCACTCAACAAGGTTAGTGATTTTTTTGTATTTTTTAAATATTCTTGTTAGTGATGTGTACACAGTGGAGTGGTTTTGGGTTATATGGTGTTAGCATGAAGGAGTTAAAAATATGGGAAGTTAGGCTATTTACATGTCAACTTTGGCTTGGATTTTGGCTTTTTATTTTGTGCAGAAATTAATGCTAAAATGCAATTCTTATGAAAACATGCATGAATGCTAATTATGCAGAATAAATGCAGAAATGCTGATGATTTTGAGGGAATTGAGCTTAATAAATGAGAAATAGAGTGATGAATCCGAGATTCATCATCCCCCTATACTTAAACCATGCTCGTCCCTGAGCATCAAAAAGAAATGCCATGAGGTGAAATGAGATTGGGTTCCATACCAAGACCTTGAGATGAAGTGAAAATGAAACTAAACTCGACCTTTGGATTAATAATGTGGCGGAACTTCTGTGAGACTTAGAATTTTAAAATCATAGCCCTCAAGTTCTACACATCATTGACACAGTTTCGGCTCAGAATTCATTTTAGATCAATCCTCTTCCCAAAGTATACCCTATGACATTGAATAACCGACTCATGTGTGTGAAGGGTTTTAGCTCTTCCCATCCAGAATGTCGGACTATCGTGCACCTCTCCTCTCTAGTAACTCGTCCTCGGGGAGTCAGGTACTTCCTTCTAAGGTCTGTCGCGTTGTGTTCACAATCGAATGAGGGAGAAGATAGAAGAGAGAGAAAAGAACTGGAGGGTGGCCAGTGTAGTCACCTCTCCTTGTGAAGATGGCCAGTGTAGCCGAGTCTCCACCAAGATCTGCAGGTTCTTGAAGCTTGGACCTTTTTGGTCGTATTTTTATTTGGTAGAATGCTTCTTTGTATTTGGAATTTTTGGTGGTCTGCTTGGATCTTGTTGTGCCCCTACGGATATAGAATCTTTTGTTCCGTACATTTTTTGGGGTCTTAGAAAAAATTGTGCCCATCTGTCCATCCCTTTTCCGAAGCTTTATTTCAACCCGTACTCCGGCCTTTAGATACGGGGGCGTGAATGCAATTACCGAAAGATCTGGGGGCGTGAATGCAAATTTTCCAGAGGTTCACGTCTGCTGCACGTGACCTCTGGCTGGAGGGACTTGGCTATAATATGAAGGATATTCGGGGGCTCTGCACAATTTTCCCACGGTCACGTGCTAAGCAAGTGACCTGGGATGATGACGCAAGTCTGACGTCCCCCCCCCCCTGGGCGCACGTGCCTCGCATGTGCGTGGGGGGGTCTCGGGTTGGAGCCCCGATGCGTGGTGGATGGAGGCGTAGGCAAGCTGGCAGAAGCGAAGGGGGATGAGCAACCGGCGATGCTCCGGTGGTGAGATCCGGTGGATCTGGAGCTGGAGGAGTCGATGAAGACCGGTGAGGCCGAGTAGAAGGCGATGGCGGAGACGGCTGAGTTGTCGATGGTGTTGTAGACACATGAAGGTGAAAATGGAGGCGTGGCTGGTTTCCGGTCGGTGGCGAGGCGAAGAGGAGGTCTGAAGTCATTAGCGTTGGAGTTGCTGTCAAGGTTGACCGGCGAAGAAGGGGTGGTGGTGAAGTCATTGTTGACGATAGCGTTGGCGGAAGGCGTGGGTAGTCGGGGATGAATGGCATTGTCGGAATTGTTCTGGAATCGTCGGCAAACTCGAAGCGGAGTCGATGAAGAGTGATGTGGCGGAGTTGGTTCCAATGGCGATGTCGTTGGCTCGACGCCAGGGGGCGGAGCAGGAGCAGAAGGCGGAGGGAGGTTGCGCTGCTATGATGGGCCCAGCAATCGGATCTCGCCGAGGAAGAGGGGGTCGACGACCTGTCACCTCATGCCCCCTTGTTCATGTGTAATTGAAGGATCGTGGTCTGGGGTGGACTCGGTGTTCTTAAATAGGGAAACGGGTGAGGGGCTGGTTGCGCGAGATAGGAGGAGCGGCGGTTGGCGGCTGCGACTGACCGTTGGCGAAGATATCGGGGTGTTGGCTGGTTCTGAAGGAGGCGTCGGAGGTTGAAAAGGTCAAGGGCGGAGAAGTCGTGGGGCTGTTGGGAGGAATACGAAGCACCGCGGCCGTTCGATCGGCCGTTGATCGAACGGTCGTGGAGGCGCCACGTGGCAGGGCCAAGAGAGAGGGCGGTCGAGGCACGTGTGACACACATGCGTCCGTTTGATTTTTTATGAAAACGAATATTTAAAACGTACAAAAATCACTGACACGTGGCGGCCTCTAGGGCTGCCACGTGTCAGCACCAGAAAATTCGAAGAAAAACATTTTGTAAAATCAAAAAGAAATAGTAAACGACCTCGGATCGAAAAAGTTCCTTCATAAAAAATTCTCGTCTTGACGAGAATGACAACTTTCATAAAGACATCAAAGCCAAAATCGGTCAAATGTAAAAAGTGAATTTTTGGGGTATCCCATGTACATAGAATACCTTGATTTTTGGATTTTGTATTTTTTTGTCAATTTTAAATCAGATAAAAATCCGAAAAAATATGGAAAAATAAAAGATAAATAAAAGACATCTAAATCTAATTTTTTTGGATTTTTATTAATAAAGAAAATATGTACATAAAATAACGATCAAAACCGCGAAAATATATAATGTACAAAAGAGGCCCAAAACCCAACTTTCACATACGAGTTCCGATTCATTTGATCTTGGTCTTGTTTGAGGTAATTGAATGTGTATTAGTTCAAAAGTGAGTAGGATCAAATCGGATACCGGATGGGGAAGATATGTGGCTTTTAGTCCGAACATCCTGAAACTAGGGTTTGGGTTTTGGTCCATTTAACAGGGTTAGTGATTTTTTTGTATTTTTTATTTATTCTTGTTAGTGATATGTACACAGTGGAGGTGATTTTGTGTTATTCGGAGTTAGCATGGGAGGATCTAAAAATCCGGGAAATTAGGCTATTTACAGGTCAACTTTGGCTTTGATTTTTGGCTTCTTATTTTGTGCAAAAATGATGGATAAAATGCCATTCTTATGAAAACGTGCATGGATGCTAATTATGCAGAATAAATGCAGAAATGTTGTTGATTTTGAGGGGCTTGAGCTTAAATAATGAGACTTAGAGCGATGAATCTGAGATTCATCAACCTACGAGAAGTTGTGTCTCTCCTGGAAGTAGCTAGAGGTCTGTGGTGGTGCGAGGAACGAACTGGAGAGCATAGGAGACGAAGGAGATGCTTTATGTGGTTCTTGAGGGTCCAGAATGATCAGAAGGAGGCAGGCAACCCTAAGAAGATCTGTTCCTTCCTAGGGATCCACGAGAATCACAGAACCTAGGAGAAGAATTGGGCGAGGAATCGGGGGGAAAGGTGGTCAGAGTCGGGCGCTAGAAAATGGAGAAAAAGCTCCGGTGAAACAAGTCCAAACCCGACCATATTGGAAGAGACCGTTGATCAAGATCAACATGCAGACGTGGACCAATATGAATGCGGGATTTACAAAAATATAAAGAAATTCAAAAAAAATAGTTTGACTTTAAATTAAAAAGTGTTTATTATTTTATAAACTATTTTCTTTGTTTTTAAATTATTTCTATGAAAATAAAAATAATGTATATACAGTATATATTATTATATATAGGTATAGTATACCTATGTATTATGTACAAGTATTTTTATTTTATTATTTTTATAAAATTCTTTTTAACTTATATTTTTTATTTATAAAGTATTTCAAGGATTATAAAATGATTTTTATTTTATTTTTAGAAATTAATTAAAGTTATAAAATAAATAGTTTATTGTATTATATACAGGTATCTTTTGTACAATGAAGTGTTGAATTTTATTTTTATTTGTTTTTACGATTTTTATTTTATTTTTATATTATTTCTAAGGCTATATACAAGTGTATAAAAGAATGAATATTTTTATTTTGTCAAAAATAAATAAATAAATATGTACAAGAATAAGTAGTATATACAATACACAGTGCACCCTTATCTCTCTCTCTACTTATTTTCTTTGCGATCAGGTCAAGGATGGACCTTCTCTTGGGATTTAGGTTACTTTGTATTATTCTAAACGCATCCTTATTTTTCTTTTCTTTTATCTTTATTCTTTTATTTTTGAGAAATATGTATTAATTGTGCATTATTAACAAAGGCATGCAAAGTGTCAAGTTATTGTATTTACAGGTACTTACAGATGTCTTGTTGAAAGAAAGAGCTAAAATAAAAGAATAAAGAATGAGACTTGTAGATTCATCAATATGCAAATATTGTTGGAGTCAATTTATTATGAAGTTTTGGAACATCATTGAACCCAAGTATGAAAAGCCAAACCCAACTGTTGAAGCTCCTATGTTGGATGCCAAGATGAAAAAGGCAACATGCAATTCAAAAGCAATGAATTTTATCTTCTGATGTCACACAAGAATATTTCAATAGGTTTTTAGACTGCAAAATAGCTTATTCGATATGAAATAATCTAAATGTCGCATACGAGACCACAAACAAGGTCAAAGAAACATGGATCAACCTCTTACAACAATTGTACAAACTTTTAAAATTGGAATATGGTTAATTATACGAGATACGCATACCAAATTTTCAAGTTTGATCAATGGATTGATAAACTTGAACATAAAATTCATGGCGTTCGATCACGTGAAGAAGTTACTCAGGTCACACCCTTGAGTTGAGTTTATGGCTACGTGTTGAAGCAAGATTCTGAGCCGGTCTAGATGTTCTCACAAGGCGAGAAAACCGTCGTTAAGGAAACCGCTCATGAAACTTGAATTCAGACAATAATTAACCTACGGGTGATGATAATAAATCAATGCAATGTAATGTGGAGTTAAAATTGATTATAAACCCTATAAACAAGTGTATAGCGGTCAAGTATGTTTAGCGTGTCAAACACAGGAATAGACGGGTATAGCAATTATTTACTTCTAAATAATATAGGTATGTAGATATTTCTACTATATACTTAGTGTTTTGTGGGTTTTTTATCTATGTCATTTTTATGGATTTACTACATTTTATATTTTTATATTTTATAATTTTTATTTCCTTTTTAAATTTTTCTAATTTTTTATTTCTTTTTCTAATATGTCATAAGTATATATATAATGTAATATGTATAATATAAATAAGATATAGGTTATATATAATAAATATATATAAATTCATTAAATACAAATAAAAATAGTCCTTTTTTATTTTTTTTAAGGGGCTAAAATATTTTAGGTTTTTATTAGTAATAATAATAAGTATTTATAAGTAGTATTTAGTATATATACTAAATAGATTATTCAATTTATAATTATAGCTATATATATTCAAAAATTATAAAATAAATTTTTGTTATCTTTTTTATATTTTCTCTATTTTGTAAATTTTTTGGTGATTTTTGCAATTTTTGTATTTTTAAAATCTGGATAGTCCAAATAGGGATAAATAAATAGGTCGAATTGTTTTGAGTTTCAAAAATAGTCATTTTTAATATGTAGTAATATTTATATATAAAAATATAGAATAGAAAAGTATTTTTTGGAATTTTTAAAATTTTTTCTAATTTGTATAGGGGTAGGAGGGTTTTCATTTTAAGGTTTCCTTTTTATGTTTTTATGATTTTTGATCTGAAGTGGTATTATATAACAAATATAATATATATTTTTTTTGGAATTACTAAAGAAGGTTTTATAAATTTTTGGTATTTATATATCTAAACAACGAAATAAATAGACTCATTTTGATTTTTATAAATGGAAAATGCAAATAATATGTTAAACAAAAAGCACGATATAAATGAGCATAAAATCAAGCACCTTCCTCTATTTTTCCATAGTTTTTGGAGCATTGGAAATATTTAAACAAAAATAAAATGCAATACAAGACTTGCAGGGATATAATTGCAATATAAATAAATTATAAGGATATTCAAGCAAAATACCCAGAAGTTTTGAACTTATTTACAAATTTTAAGCACTAAGCATAAATAAACAAACCTAGAGGGTCTGGTTGTAGTGTTTGGCCAACTCACTTGGGGGCACATGAGCTAACTTAGCACTGGACCTAGGTGTGATTTCCAATATATGAGAGGGTTTAGTTGCAATTTATCTTCGAAATTTACAATTAATTAAATATTTACAGGGGTATTTTAAATTACAAAAAGGCAGAGGGGGTTCTTATAATTTAGACCAAAACTTGCATGCTATCAGGCACAGGAAGAGGCAATGTGGTTCACTTAAGTTAATCGGACGGTGGGACTCTTGTCCGCTTGGATTTGCTTGAACGACCCAGATTATATCTGAGTTGTATTCTTCATCCAACAATAGTTGAGGTATCTAGAGGAACTCTCAAGAACAAGTCCATGGAGTTCCTTCGATCAGCAAGTACTCCTTCGTCTAATTACTTCTCCTTGCTCCGAGAGCGGCTCCGGCTTCCTAGAGTCGCTTGGCGTGTGCAGGTGCTTCTTGATGGGTCCCAGGTTCCCTAAGATGGGATATGGCATGTTCCTCTTCCGCATAACCTGGAGTTGTTGTTCCTTGTCGATTCAAGGCTCTAGGGGATCCTCAATATGTGGGTCATGCACAGAAAGACTCGGTGACTTGAGGCAAGTCACCTCGACTGGTCATTGATGCTGTAGAGCAAGTAAATGAATGGGATGGCTAGCTTCCAGCGAATGGTGGAAGATTAAACCTCGTGAAGGATCTGGGTTTGAAAGATGGGAAAAAGGTGGAGTACATGATAGGGTACGAGATGGAGATGATTGCGGGAAGAATCAAGGCAGTGGCACGATAGATTTCAGCTCAGAGCTCGAGCTCCAGGTCAAAAAAGGGTTTTAATTTGAACCTAATTTAAATGTTAAAAACTGAAATTAAAAGGCAGAAAGGAAAGATATGACTAATTATTACCTATAAATGGAAGGAAGAGGCCTCGAACGAGTCTAGGACTACGGGAGGAAGAACTGGCGAAGGGGTACTCCAGCGATGGCTGGATCTTGCTCCTTCATGCCTCCTCCTCGTTGTTGATCAACAAAACCACCTCTTATCACCAAGCGGAATCTGCACAAGTGAACAGAGGGGCTAAGAAGCTCAGAAGAGGGATCATGGGAAAAAATGGTGAAGAAGAGTTTACTTATAGGCGAAGAAGTAGTAGGTGAAGATCATGGGTTCCTAATCGATGGTGTGATCGTGCAGGTGATCAGACGCATGGGAGAGGTTGAGGATGGAGTTGGGCAGCTGATCGATGAAGGAATCAAGTCTCCTCGAGCCATGGAATTTATCCACAAAATGGAGGAGGTTGTGTGCATGTTTGACAAGGGTGGCTGGTGAAGAGAGTACATTTGACATGGGGTCAACGAACGGAATGATCTAGTTGTTCCACGTGGACCAACATGATAATTCCATGGTAGAAACTTCTTATTAAATCTATATTAAACATTAGTTGAGTTTATTAATTTTTGGTCCAAATATGAAAAATGTTTATAATTTTATGTAGTATTTTTATGGCATTATTTATTTTTACAAGGCCATTTATTAGATGTCAGTATTTACATGTGCATATATATATATATATGTATATATAAATATACATATATTTTATATATTTAATTTTATATTTGTTTATATAATTTATATTTATACATAATTATATATTTATAACTTTATTTAGATATATATTTAGATAATTTTACTTTATTTTTCTTAGTTTATGTATGTACTTACTTAATTATAAACATATAATACATAGGTGTATTATATGTATATTTTACCTATATATTAAAGTGCTTCATTTATTTTATTTAATTTTTAAGGTTTATTTTATTTTAATTAAGTACATGATTTTTAAATAATATTTACAAACTTATAAAAATATAAGAAATCTAAAAATATAAAGAACAAATAAATTGAATATTATATACATGTATCTTGCACAATGAGGGCCCAAAAGCCAACTTTTGCATCTTAACTCAAAATTGAATGAAACCACCTTCATTAAATATACAATTTAATTTTATGAACAATAAAGGTGAGTTTGATGAATTTTGAGTTTGTATGAGAAGATACAGGTCTGCAAAGCTTTTTGTGGCTTTTTATTCTTTGTGTCTCGGGTGTGCATTATTTTTCAGAGAAATTAATTTTAAGTTTTTCTTTGTATTTTTATGTACAAGTTGATGTTAAGGGTTTATTTATTTGAGGTAAAAAAATTAATAATAAAATGGGTCCCAAATTCTATTATTGATTAATCAAACATTATGGTTTTTGTGTATTTCATGTACAATTATCCTGCACTATCTCCCCCTACTTTATTCTTTGTAGACCAAGTCATTATGATGACTGGGTCTCGGGCTCTAGGTCACTCAGTGTCTTTGACACTTCCTTCTATTTCTTTTCTTTATTCGTTTATTTGTGGTTTAAATGCAGTATTTTGTACACTAATTTACATAATATTTTATGTGATTGATTGAGTGTTATTTTGTATAAATTAACGTTATATACACACACTTAGCTGTAGATTTAAGGCCAAAATGAAAGAATAAAGGTGATGAAATGGTGATTCATCACTACGATCATCAAGGAAGCCAACAGTGCCTTACCCATCGATGTCCTCATAGTTAAACTAATCTCCTATGATATTGAAATAGAATGTGTCAAAGAATCTAAGCTTGAAACAAAAAAAAAAGAAAGAAACTTGCTCTCCTGTAAAGTAAAGATCAGATGTCAGCTCAGACGATGATTTCGTGATGATTACCAGAAAATTCAAGAAATTCTTTAAAAATAGAGAACAAAAGAGATACAAGGATCTGGCATGCTACAATTGCAAGAGAAAAGGACACTTCAAGAAGGAATGTACCCTTCTTAAAAGAAGTTAAAAATTTGAAAGCAAGAAGAATGAGCTTCATGGAGAAAATAAGAATTTCTGTCCAAAGAAGTTCCAAGGAAAACACAAGAAGAAATCTCTCAATGTTACTTGGGATGATTCCTCATACTCTTCTGATATCTCAAGAAGCGACTCGGATTCATCCAATTATTAAGAGCTCTTGTTGGACTCATGACCCATGATTATCCAGTAACGTCTAATGAAAATTATATTGATGACTTTGAAGCTATCTCTAAATTACTTGATCTAATTGTTAAATTGCAAAGAGAAAATAAAACTCTCAAGAAAATTGTACACTATAAAATCATGTATCATACGTAGAAACTTTCAAAGGACATATAGTTAAGTCCACAAACAGATTATTTGATTCAGAAAAACGACATGAAATAAAAGTAAAGTCTCTTAAAACAAACATAGATAAGTTAGAGAGCACTATAACTCGATTAAAGAAGAAAAATAGCACTCTTGTTTATGATCTGTTAAGTTTTCAAAAGGAAAAGAAAACATAGACAAACTATTATGCGGTAACTATTAAAGTACAACCAATAATGATTTAGGTTATAATGATTTTGAAGCTAGGTGTCTAAATCTATTATTCCTTCTCAAGTCTTGCTTAGCCGAAAACCACCAAAAAGGGTATTGGAACCAAACTAACAAGCCAAAGACCTAAAAGATATGGGTACTAAAAAATTCTTTTCATTGTTTTGCAGAAACAAAGAAACAAGCTTATCCTCCATATGACAAAGCCATATTTAGTAGAAATGAGGCAACAAAAAGAAAAATCAATGGATCTTGGATAATAGATGTTCCAAGTATTACAAGAGATAAGGATCTCTTCCTAAATCTAGAAACCAAGGATGGAGGCCTATTCACTTTTGGCGAAATTCATGCAAATATAGTTATTGGCCAAGGTATGATTGGAACTCCTACAACTAGTTTAGTTAGATAATCTAGTTAAAGGCCCGAAGCTCATCTGTTGAGTGTATCACAAATCTATGATAATGGTTTTAAAGTTTTTTTCTCTAAAAAGTGTTTTGAAGTTGTTAAAGAAGACACATTAGATGTTTTGTTAAGAGGCGATAGGTAAAAAATGTACACAATTAGATTCGATGAAGGTTCATCGTTAAACTACCTTATGGCAGCACAAGAAGAATCTACACGGTTAGGTCACTTTCACTTCAAGAAAATCCATAGGCATAGTAAATTTAACCTAGTTAAAGGACTACATAAGTTATCCTACAAGAAGAAAAACATGAGTACAAGATGTGAGTTAGGATAATTACATAGAAATTCGTAAAAGTCTAAGAAGTTGATAGACACTACATGACCTTTAGAACTTCTACATGTAGACTTGTTTGGATCAACAAAATCCATAAGTTTAAGTATGTACCGTTACTGCTTTGTCGTAGTTGACGACTACTCTCATTTCACTTGCTTTTGTTCCTTATAGCCAAATATTTAACCTTTCAGAGATCGAAAAAACTAGCTAAACTGATTCAAAATGAATGAGGATCTACCATCACATATTAAGAAGTGATCATCGTGGTGAGTTTAAGAATGAAATTTCTCTGAATTTTATTCAAAGACTGGAATCAAGAAGAATTATCAACTCCAAGAACAACATATCAAAATGTAGTTGTAGAGAAGAAGAATCACATACTATAAGAATGTGTCATACTATATTCTATGAATCTGATATGCCTTGTTATTTTTGGTCAAGAGTCATAAATATTGCATGTTGTCTTACAGAACTTTAATTTTATCATAATTAAAGAAGCCATCCTTCGAGCTGTATTTTGAGTGCTCTTCAAGGATAGGTTATTTACGAATCTTCAGGTGCAAGTGTTTTATTCATAACACTAAGGATAATCTTTACAAGTTTGACCCAAAAAGTGAAGAAGGTATTCTCATAGGATACTCTTTATGTAGAAAAACTTATAGGTTCTTCATCAAGAAAACTATGGCAATCACTGAAGTCGTCAATGTTTTTTTAATACAACTTAAGTCAAATTTCTCAATCACAAGAATTGGAAAAATGAGGATGAGATTGAGTTCATCGATCTGTCTAGTATACTTTAGAATGTGAATTCTCATGGTCTATCGATGGATTATAGTTTTATCAGAGATCGTTCCAAGGAGTTGGTGATTGGACATGTGTTTGAGAGAGATCAAACAAGATTGCACTTAAATTACATTGCTTTGTCGTATTTTGTTTCCCTTCTCGAACTAAAGTCCATAGATAAGGCCTGTAAAGATGAATCTTGACTTTTGGTAATGCAAGAAGAAATTATTCAATTTAAAAGAAATCAGGTATGGGAAGTAGTAACCCTACCTCAGAACTACTCAGTAGTTGGTACTAATTGGGCTATTAGCAAAAGATTAGATGAGTCAAGACAAGTTGTCAGGAACAAGGACAGACTCATTGCTCAAGGGTATTCGCAACAAGAAGGCATCGATTTCAATGAAAAGTATGCTCTTGTAGCTTGTATTGAATCAATCAGAATGCTTTTAGCTTTTATTTGTTTCAAGAGGATTAAGCCTTTTCAAATGGATGTAAAAAGCTCTTTCTTAAATGGACTTCTTGAGGAATATGTCTATTTTAAGCATCCTCCTAGCAATGAAGACTCTACACACCTTGATTTTGTGTTTAGACTTGTAAAGGCTCTATATGGGCTTAAGCAAACTTCAAGAGAATGCTACAATAGGCTGAGATACTACCTTGTCACATCAGGCTTTAAAGTAGGCAAAGTAGATTGCACTTTGTTTGTGAAGCATGTTGGTTGTGATTTACTTCTTGTTCAGGTTTATGTAGACGATATTGTGTTTGGCTCTACTAATGCATTTCTATGCAAAGAGTTTTCTGATCTTATGCAGGATGCGTTTGAGATAAGTTTAGTGGGAGAACTTAAGTTCTTCTTAGGTCTCAAATCTTTCAACTTGAGCATGAGACTTTCTTCTTGCAACAAAAGTTCATAAAGGAACTAATAAAGAAATTCGGGTTTGCTTCGTGTTCCTTGAAGCCTACTCTACTAGTTCATCTTGATCTTTGGATCTAGACAAAGGACATGAGCCCATTGATGCAAAAGAGTACTGAGGTATGTGATGAATCCCTGATTCTCACTCTCTATCCTTTTATTTTAGCTATTTATCTTGGCAAAATGTCATGTAAATAGGTGTAAATACAATACGTTAGCATTCAGCATGCATGTGTTAATATTGCATAATTAGCATGTATTTATGCAAAAATAAAAGAATAAAGGAGAAGAAAAAGGAAGGAGGTATTTAGAATAAATACAGAGTGACCAGAACCCCACGAGAAGGTCAAGCATTGACTTGATCGCTAAATAAAATAAGTAGAGAGAGATAGGGCTTAATCTATGTGTATATATTACCTATATATGTAAATAATTATTTTAGATAAAATAAAAATAAAATATTCTTTCTACCTCCATGTATATAGTCGTGGAAATAAAACAAAAAATAAAATAAAAATTAGAAAAAATAAATAAAATCCTCTCTCACTTGTACAAAATACATGTATATATGTCTCACTCCCTATTTATTATTTACATGTAAATAAATCATAAAATAAAATAAAAATTATTTTGTATCCCAAAAAAATATTTGGAAAATAAATAAAATACAAAGTTGGGGTATTTAAGTAAAAATAACAAAATAAAAATAATTATACAAAATACTTAGGTATATTATACCTATAATATTAATTTATTTTTCATAAAAATAATTAGAATCACAGAAAAATAGTTTGAAAAATAATAAACATTTTTCATTTTACACACTCTTTATTTTGAAGTCATTTGCTATTTTTTTATTGATTTCGTAAATATTTTGTAAAATCCTTTTTTTCTGATTGGCCAGGACCCGATGTTGACCGCGGCTCAACGCCCTCTTCCCAGCTTGACCTGACCCGACCCTGATCGCCGGACCTACTTCTCCTCCTTTTCCAGCCCAACTCCGATCTCCTTTTGACTCGAGATTTGGACCCGATAAACATCGTACATCCGACATCTTCGCAGGTTCCTTGGCTGATCTGGATCACTCTAGGGTTTCGCACTTTTCGCCGATCCTTCTAGACCTCAAGCAAGCTATATAGTATCACTTTTGCCTACCCAGCCCAAGATCGTTCTTTGCTCCCACTTCGACCCCTAGCCACCTCCAGTTGAGTGGCAGCTGCTCGGAAAGACCCTTGGAGCTCGATTTGGTGCAGTGACGACGCAGCTCGCCCTTCGTCGCCGGAAATCCACCGTGAGCAGCCTCCCCGTCTGCCGCAACGCGGTTGAGGCCATAACCTCAATGACCATTATTGCCTAGAGTTCAGGAGTCCACCCAGATCCTCAGGTATCGATTATGTCTCGTGCTTTTCACTTTTGGTTCCATTCATTCCACCTAGCGACGTCGCACCTCCACTTGCTCCGACCAACCGATCGGAGCCCCGATATCCACGCCCATCTGTTCAGATCGACTTGCCAGATCACACTTCATCTTCTCACGCATCCTGATCACCCTACATCTCAACCATCAGGTTGAGATTAGGTTCGGTCTCCCTCTCTCACGTTCACCGGAGACCCCAACTCCATTCCCCTCTATTTCTCTTGTTTCTCCTTGCAATAAACCCTCGTCGGAGCTATGTCTCTGAGCCTTCTTCCCGTTGCAGGCCTTGGTTCGCATCGAAGACCCCTATTGGCCCCCCAACTGCTCAAGCGGAGCAGCTCCAGGCACGCCTCCACCATGACGGCCATCCGGTCGTTATCTTCCGGAGGAGTCGCCCTCCCGACACATGGTGTTTCGTCGAGCACGACGAGGCCCTCAGATTATTCATCCATACGACGGATTCATCACGTCGCTCGATCGAAGGTCGCCTGGAGGGAGTTCGTCCAGCATCCTCCCCTGCCGTCAGATGGACCTCACTCTGCTAGATTCGATCACAGTTGCCAGACCAGTTCAGCTTTGTGGTCGTTAGATCAGTACTGCACTCCAGATCCAGTCACATGACCGCAACAGCCTCTCCACTGTTAGATCCACAGGTGGCAGCAATTAGAGTCATACGTCCACGACTTCTTCTACACGCGCCATGTGCCTCCTCAAGGTATTTTACATTTTTTACCCCCGCACTTTTATGTTTTATTGGATGGTTCTGTAAATAAAGTTGTAGTTTGGACCATTTGTAGTTTGAACCTCCAGTTTCAAGTATTTGCATTTCAGTCCCTCTTTTTGTGTAGCGCGTGGCCTGACACGTGACTTTGTGGGTTATTTGCACGCTAGGTCCTGAACTTTGGAGTTGCTACTGGTTGAATGTTTATTAATAGTGTTTGTATTTATACCCCTCTGAGCCTGACTTACGTGTGAGATGCGTGTTTATCTGGGATTTTTGCAACGATACCCCTAAGCTTTTTGTATGCGTTATCTTTTGGTCTGGAAACTTTAGGATAATTGCATCTAGGTCCTTGTGTGCTATGTATTTGGTGTTTAATCAAATAATTACTAAATCAACTCCAAAAACTCCATAAAAATTACAGTTAGCTCCTACTAACACGTAATATTTATGGTAATTTTTTTAGAATTAATTTAGTTTTATTTGATACTTTTTAAAAATCAAAAACGACAAAAAAGATCCCTATCTATTTTATTAAATATAAAAAATTATAAAAATAGCTTTAAAATTTATAAAAACTTGTTTTTGTATGCTTTAATTCCATTATAATTTTTATTGCATTATCTTTTATAAAAACCCTAAAAATCACAATAGACTCAAAACATCATAAAAATCATTAAAAAATCTACAAAAATAAAAAAAATATAATTCCAGTTTCTGTAGTTAGATTTTATTTACTTTTTCATAAAAATCACATCCAGAACATTAAGGCATTTTTACTATTTTAAACTTGCCTTTTAGTCCAGGTTGTACATTATTTCACTATTTTGATCTTTCATTTTTATAAAATCATATAAAAATTGGAAAATCCCATAAAATTATCAAAAACATCTGAATATGTGAAAATCATAAAAACATTTCTATTTCTAATTTTTTAGCTTTTTTAGTCTTAATAAAAATTGTTAAAGCTTGTTTTTAACCTTTCTTGCTTGTTTTTCCTAATTTTGAAAAAATAAAAATTTTGCAAATTAAAAACCACAAAAATATGTTTTTGTTCATCTAATTTCCGACTACTTCGTACATTTTCGTGCTCCTTGTGTTTGACCCTGGTCGCTATACCAGGTTAAATAAATAGCGGAGACCGCTGACATTCCTTTGTTTTGATTGATTTCTTTTTGAGTGGTTTCTATCTTTCTTGTTGATTACGCTTCGTGATTTGGGTTGCAATGACCTCTCGAGATTTATCTGATACCTTAACCCAAGTCACGAGTCGAGACATCATAATGGCGCAGTTGCCGGGGAGCACGGCTTAGTAGTCTTTTCAGATATCTTTTTATCTTTGTTTTGTCTCTATTTTATATAAATGTTTTACTGACATTCTCTTTGCTTTGATTTTTGTGTGAGAGACCGCCCGAGGATGTTTCGGCTTTCGACAGGCGTAACTGCATTGGAGGAGGAGCAGGAGGCCAGGAGGGAAGTAGTTATATAGGATAGTGTAGTCTTTATTCTCTAGCACATTATTTTTATTGTAATAACATAGACTCTGGACACTCAAACTCTTTTTCTAGACTTGGCATATCGGGGTTTGTTTTGCCGAGCACCGGTGTGATCAGGAAACCTCACCGTAGTTTTTCACCAGTTTAGTTTTCTTCGCATTTTCTTTCCTCTGATTCTCAAAGAATTTGGCCCCTAGATTTAGGAATTTCCTTTGATTGCGATGTAAATAACTAAGGCCCAATCCCTAATATTTTGTTTGCACCAATAGTTCGTAAGTAGACCTAATAAAAATCATTAATAAAAAAGTTTGATTGAGAGGTCACGTACTCCTAGAGGTCGTACACAGTGCGCGCAGGATCCGTTGTGGTGGACACTGATCGGCATTAGAGACCAGACCTCGACCTCTCTCTCTGGTCAGTTAACTATTATTCTTCGTATTAAGGTCGTTTCTTCTTGCATCATTTAGATTATTTTAAATTCTTTCTTTAATTTAAGCGCAGATCACCCTACATGTAGAGTGTTGGCGACAGGTACGCATTTCTAACTTTGCATGCATCATAAGTTTTGATCGCACATCGACTTTTTCGACTTATCTTCCCGTTTTGGGCTTAAAGTAATCAGGAGATCGAAAAAATCATTAGTGTTTGTTTGATTATTTAAAAATACCATATAAAAAGAGAAATCATAAAAATGGGATTGTTAAACAAACTTGATCCTAAAAGACACCTGATTTAAAAATCTGTCTCGGGAGAGTCATCCCCTCATTGTTTGGTTTACTTGCGCGAGAGAGTGACACGCACGCTAGGCTAGAGACATACCTGAACTCTCATTAGACTACCGATCTTGGGGTTAGGCGTTCTCCAGTGAGGATCGCTCCGGTCTCCGGTAAAGCTGGTCGCGATTTCCTTAACAGAGCGAGTTGATCGGGTAGCCGATAAACAGTCCGCAACTTGTACTGGCTGGGAAAGATCTAGCTTTGGGATTGGGCCAGTCTCTCAGGAGCATCGGGTTCCCAATAGCCCACTTAATTGCTCTGCAAGATTGAATTATCACCTAAATAAAATTGGTAAGATAAACGACTGAATCTTCACAGTCATCAGCTCCACATTGCGTAGGTGAAATTGGGGTTTGACTTCTGATCTTGTTTGTTTCCAGATCCCATATGTACTTCTTCCAGATCATGATGATGGGCCGAAGGTCCCTTAGGCAGCCTTTGGCAGTACCTCTTTCGAGCACTCCATCCCAATAATCTAGGCAGATTAGGGAGATCCTAGACCCAATCTCCAAACCCGAGTTCAATTCCGCCATGTTCCCCCTCAACCACCCCTCTTCCAGTCCCATGGTGCCCGAGTAGAGACCAGCACATATATTTTTTCATTTGACGGCACCTGAGTTGGGGTCTTTTGCCTTTGTAGAGACCCAAGAGATGGCCAGCAATGAAGAGCGCACCGATGGATAGCCCCAGAGTACCACATATGTTCTACACCAGGGCGCCATCAACAACACCTTATTAGCCTCCCTAGAACGATGCAAAGGCATATTGGAGATCGACAGAGGAGCCGTTTTTTCATATATAGATTAATTTATTTTTCATAAAAATAATTAAAAATCACAGAAAAATAGTTTGATAAATAATAAACTTTTTCCATTTTACATACTCTTTATTGTGAACTCATTTACTATTTTTATTGATTTTGTAAATATTTTGTAAAATCTTTTTTTCTAATTGGCCAGGACCCGATATTGACTGTAGGCCAACACCCGACCCTGTTCGTCAGACCTACTTCTCCTCCTTTTCTAGCCCGACTCCGAGCTCCTTTTGCCTCGAGATTTGGACCCGATAAAACTTGTACATCTGACATTTTCGCAGGTTCCTTGGTTGATCTGGATCACTCAAGAGTTCCGCGTTTTTCACCGTTCCTTCTAGACCATCAAGCATGCTATATAGTATCTCTTCCGCCTCCCCATAGCCCGAGCTTGTTCCTCACTCCCACTTCGACCCCTAGCCACCTCTAGCTGAGTGATAGCTGCTTGGAGAGGCCTTTGGAGCTTGGTTTGGTGCAGTGATGATGCAGCTCGCCGTTCGTGGTCGATCCGATGCGAGCAGCCTCCCCGTCAGCTGCAACGCGGTTGAGGCCATAACTCGATGACCATCATCAGCTGGAGTTCAAGAGTCCATCCAGATCCTCAAGTATTGATCCTACCTTTTGTTTTTCGCTTTTGGTTCCATTCATTCCACCTAGTGTCACCGCACCTCCACTTGCTCTTACCAGCCGGTCGGAGCCCCGATATCCACACCCATGCATTCAGATCGACTCACCAGATCACCCTTCATCTTCTCACGCAACCTGATCACCCTACAGCTCAACCATCGGGTTGAGATTATGTTTGGTCTCCCTACCTCATGTTCGCCGGAGACCCCAACTCCATTCCCCTCCATTTCTCTTATTTCTCCTTGCAATAAATCCTCGTCATATCTATGCCTCCAAGCGTTCTTCCCTTGCAAGCCTTGATTCGCATCGAAGACCCCTATTGGGCCTCGACTGCTCAGGCGGAGCAGCTCCAAGCTCTCCTCCACCGTGACGGCCATCTGGCCGTTATCTTCTTGATCGAAGTCGCCCTCCTGACGTGTGACATTTCGCCAAGCACGGTGAGACCTCAGATTTTTCATCCATCCGACGGATTCACCTCGTCGCTCGGTCGACGGTCGCCTAGAGGGAGTTCGTCCAGCATCCTCCCCTGCCATCGGATGGACCCCACTCTGCCAGATTCGATCACAGCCACCAGACCAGTTCAGCTTTGTGGCCGTTAGATCAGCACTGCACTGTCAAATCTAGCCACAAGACCGCAACATCCTCTGTACCGTCAGATCTACAAGTGGCAACGATCAGAGTCGTACACACGACTTCTTCCATGTGCGCCACATGCCTCCTCAGTTTATTTTACATTTTTTACCCCCTCACTTTTATGTTTTATTAGATGGTTCTGTAAATAAAGTTGTAGTTTGGACCGTTTGCAATTTGAACCTCCAGTTTCTAGTATTTGCATTTCAGCCCCTCTTTGTGTAGTACGTGGCCTGGCATGTGACTTTGTGGGTTATTTGTACGCTAGGTCCTGAACTTTGGAGTTGTTACTGGTTGAATGTTTATTAATAATATTTGTATTTATACCCCTCTGTGCCTGACTCACGTATGAGGTGCGTGTTTATCTGGGATTTTTGCAACGATACCCATGAGCTTTTTATATGTGATATCTTTTGGTCTGGAAACTTTAAGATAATTGCATCTAGGTCCATGTGTGTTGTGTGCTTGATTTTTAATCTAATAATTACTAAATCAACTACAAAAATTCCATAAAAATTACAGTTAACTCCTGCTAACACGTAATATGGTAATTTTTTAGAATTAATTTAGTTTTATTTGATATTTTCTAAAAATCAAAAACCACAAAAAAGATCCCTTTCTATTTTATTAAATACATAAAAATTATAAAAATAGCTTTAAAAATTACAAATAAAATTAGTAGTTGCTTGTTTTTGTGTGCTTTAATTCCAATACAATTTTTGTTTGCATTATCTTTTATAAAAATAATAAAAATCACAAAAGACTCAAAACTCTTAAAAATCATTAAAAATTCTACAAAAATCATAAAAAAATATAACTCCAGTTTCTGTAGTTTGGTATTTTTATTTATGTTTTCATAAAAAAAACACATCCAGGACATTAAGGCATTTTTCCTATTTTAAACTTGCCTCTTAGTCCGGGTTGTACATTGTTTCACTGTTTTGATCTTGTTTCATTTTTATAAAATCACATAAAAATTGGAAAAATCCCATAAAATTATCAAAAACATCTGAATATGTGAAAAGCATAAAAACATTTTTATTTCTAATTTTTGAGCATTTAGTCTTAATAAAAATTATTAAAGCTTGTTTTTAACCTTGCTTGCTTGTTTGTTTTCTAATTTTGAAAATATAAAAAATTTTCAAATTAAAAACCACAAAAATATGTTTTTATTCATCTTATTTCCGACTACTTCTACATTTCTGTGATCCTTATGTTCGACCATAGTCGATATACTAGGTTAAATAAATAGTGGAGACTGCTGACATTCCTTTATTTTGATTGATTTATTTTTGAGTGGTTTCTATCTTTATTGTTGATTACGCTTTGTGATTTGGGTCACAACGACCTCTCAAGATTTATCTGATACCTTAAACCGAGTCGCGAGTTGAGTCATCAGTATGATATGATTTCGACTCTGTTTAATGGCAAGAAGAACCGGTATTTTTCACAACACTTGTTTAGTTGCGCATTTTCAATCATCCCCTAAAGAGGTCACTTAAAAGTTGTTAAAAAACTTCTGTTATTTGTCTACTATTGAAAGTTTTAATTTGTTTTATCCTAAGATAAGGGGCATGGATATCTTCACATGTAGAGTTGTATACTACGTTGGGAGTTGTACATATAAAAAAAGTACTAGTGGATTTTGTCTATAGTATCTTGGTTTTCTAAAAAGCAAAATTGTGTTGTACTATCAATAACTAAAGATGGGTATATAGAGGCAGTTTTAGCTTGTTCTTAGTTATTATGGATGAGAAACACTCTTAAATACTTTGGTTTATCGTTCTCAATAAGTCAAGTGTTTGTGATAATACCAATTTTATCATACTAGCCAAAAGCCTTGTTAATCACTCTAGGACCAAATGCAAATATTTTTATCATCACTTTCTTCGTGAGCATGCCTTAAAATGAGAAGTTTATTTGAATATTGTTTCAACATAAAAGCAATTAGCTAACATTTTCATTAAATCCTTAGCTACTACTTGATTTTATCAACTCAGAAAAAAATTGGTTTGTGTACTTTGAGGTCCAATTTAATGTTCAATCTTTTTGTTGAGAAAGTTCAATTGATATATCAAAGGGAATTCGAATGACGATCACACCATGATTAATCATACACAATGGGCATGATCGGTCATTTATTTCATGTGAGATATTTTTTATCCAATCTCCTCAAATATCGCACTACCTTGATCCTCTCAACTACCACCCATGTTGATTGGCGCATGGAACACATTAAATCATCTTTATATCAATCAAATTTTGAATCTTCAAATTTGAGTTTCCAACTTTTGGGCCTCTCCCACCATTTACTTTTAAGGTTATGTCTCCCATACACTCTACTCACAACAAAGTCAAGTCCTCTTCCAAGTAAAATCGAGTTTTTCAAGCTTTCAAGATCGGGTTGATCTATCAACCCATTTGTCGTGATCAAATATCCTCTAATCAATCTATGTTCTCCTTGTGATCAATCACTCTGGTACGTCGGGAATATTTTTCTTTTGTTTTTCATTTTTTTACAAATATCCCCCAGTTGTTACTCGTGTTCTTTTCTAGAGATATGGATCCTAAGCCTTGTTTTGCCACCAGATCCTCCTCCTCAACGTGTTCCACACCCTCTGCTGAAGATTGTGATCATCTCGTCTCCTTCACCCTCCTCTCTGTGGTGACATGCAGACCCATTCTTTGAAGCATCTTCACGAACTACGTCTTGATGCAGAGTGACATCTTCGTGCAAAACAACCTTTATATGTTCTTTAACCTCACATTCTACCATGGGTTTGATAATTCTTATATCATTTGTATCTCACCCATCGTCTTTGCAAAGTTTATGTGAACTTGAAGGTAACTGGTGACTCATGTAACTACTGACTTCACTCTAGTATACATGATAGGCCGACGTATGTAGATAAACAAGTAATCTCCAAAATTATTAACTATTATAGTAAAGGGCCTATCGAGAACGATTACCTAGTGGGGGATATATAGTACCACGAGATTGAAGGCTAGGTTTCATGCCTTAGCGCATCACGGAAGCATGAAGATTGTGTCACATGCGATCAAGAGCAACTAGTCGTACTAGTTGTAAGGGCAGCGGAAACTAAAAATTTTAATAAAAATGAAACCACATGGCATGAGAACCTTTATCATATCATTTCATCAAGATCACAAATGTGTAATAGGATTACCTCTTGAAGTGTGTTTGCGTTTGCGGGTATCTAAACGAAGAGACCTCCTATCTCAAGTTTGATCTAGATGCACTTGTGGGCACGTGGATGAGCCGTGTGCTTCCTGCAATCCAAGTGACGATCCAAGCGTGAAACCTCTTGATTTTGTCTCACAAAATTCGTAGCCTTCCTCACAGGTAAGAAGCACCGAAGAAGGCAGAGATCCACGAGCAGTCGATCCAGCAGAACAACGGTAATGCGACGATGGTGGTGCTCTCAATGTCAATATAGTGGACGGCCATAATATTGAGATAGAGGGAGGGAGAGGGATCTTGGGCATGTATGAGAAGAGAGATAGAGAGATTTGTTGCTTTCTTATTGTTGTATGAGAAAGAGTTAGGTCTAGCCTTTCTTTTATAGCTAATTGGATGTTAGGGATACACTTCTAATTCAAATCAATGGCCATGATTTTGTTTCCTAAATTTGCAACAACAAATAATTTATTTAAAAGAAAAAAATATGTTGAATAATATTCAACAAATTTAAATTCAATTAAATCCTTTCATATAGAATAATATGGAAAGAGGAGTAGCCTCCTTCCACATATTAGAGTGGATGGCCAACATGAAAAAGATCTCTTGGTTGTCGTACATTCCAAACATGTATGGAGGATCTGTCATTCTAATTTTGATGACATCTCATATCTCATAAAATATTCCATCTGTACAACAACTATTATTGCTTAAATTCTCACAAAAATAATTTCAAATTATTTTGTGACATTTCAATCATGTAACTGATAATAATGAATCATATTCAACCATCCAATATAAAATGTAATTACATTTACAATTAATTGTAATCCAATTCATGTTAACATTTGATTTATAAACTTTATTTACAATTAAATCTCTCCATTATATTATAAATCATATTTATAATATTTATAATTATTGTGGATAACAATCTCCACATTAATCATATCTTTGATAATTAAATCTCGTTTAATTATCTTAGATGACTCTTCTCAAGTGTTCAAATAATATGAATAGCACTCACATTTTTTGTGACAATTGAATCATATTTAGTCATCAATTGTTCAATGTTTATAAATATTGTCAACAATAGAATTATTATTGAACTCTTACAAGAACAATGTGCCTTCTCCATGGATACTTGAAGATAAAGATGAGGTGATTATACATTCTATGTATAGTGAGTTGGATATTGAGATCTTAAATTATATCTAGATCTAGGTAACCTCTCAAAGATGTTTGATTGAATCAAATTGTAAATCTAGTATTCTCATTGCATCCAAATCACATTCAAATTAATGTCTAACATTTGGACTAAGATTAAATTACTAATCTTCTGAGAGGAGTCACTAAAATCCAAACATGTTTCATTACTCCATCGGAATGGAAGTGTATTGGTTATACATTCTTTTAAGACCACATAACCATTGAGTATTCCTATTACTCATAAATCCTGCATACTAGAAGACCTAGATTGAACCTGAAGTTTTAGATCATATTTGAACTATCTTCTTCAAGGTTTTATCATTAAGTTTCTCACTCGGTCATTGAGAGTTGGTATCGATCATATGCTTTCCAAAAGCATATATCATACCAACAAATTCTTGACATGCTTCCAAAGCAAGATGATCATGCATGGAATTTAATCGGTCCTAATACCTCATGAGTGAGTTCATGTCTTCCAGTTCAGTAGTGAACATGTATGATCCCTTTGAGAGATCGTATTACTCATATGCCCTTGTATGCACACTAGCTTGTTGGTGTATAGACTTTGATTAGGTCATCAATCTAATGGTTTGCCTAATATCACAAGTTGTCAAGACCCATCACGCTAGTTGAGACGGACGTGACAAAAGCCCATTTCTTTTCTTTTTATTCATAAACAAGGGTGCATAAAATGTGAACATAAATTCTTTCTCAAACATTCCTTAAATTCATCGTCAAATATACTCTTTATCAATGATAAAGAAATCTAAAATGACCATTCATATCAAAAACCTGATTAACATATAATAATTGTTATGTTTACAAACTACCACTTACAAGAATAATATATATCCCCATTACACAACCATGTTTCTTCTTAGTTTTACAACTATATATTAAAGTACAAAAGTTACCAAAAGATCCAAAAATGTTATAGTATGGCACAACCTCCTATTACTTTGAAGTATCCTTGTTCCTTCTAAGACTCTTGCTTGGGTATGTCTTTAAATAATAACAAAGGAGAGTTGAGTCTAAACTCAATATAAGCGTAGACCCAGTGAATGGGTCTCAAGCATTTTGATAAAAAAAATAAGGGCTATTTCAGAAGCAACTTTTCATAAAACAGAGAAATATTTGATGGAATTGCTTTAAGAAACCAAAACTTGATACTTTTCCAAACTTTTATTGTGGTAAAACATTCAACTTCCAACAAAGAATAACTGCGCATAATTTAATTCTAGCTGTTAAAAAATATTCTATAGTTACGAGTCATAACCATTGCTTTAGCACTTATCAACACCTATGTAGCTAATTGTACTAAGTCCATGAATGGTAAAATAATCTGAGTCATATGCGTAGACAGCCCCAAAGGTAAAAAAAACCCTGCATATGATCCAAAGTCTTTATATATACAGAATGCAGACCCAAAGTCCTCTTAACCATATCTAATGGCTGCCATATCTAATGGCTTCATCATATCTAGTGACGTGATTCATGGTCATATCTAATGACATAACCATATCTAATGGTTAGTTCATGACTTGTTGAGAGCAATTTTGGTGTTCAATATTCATATAATCTTTCTTTCTGAAAAATATCCATAAGCTAAAAGTGTATGATATCTTGTTCGTATCACTAAATAAAAGCTTTAATTCTTGCTTATGAAGCTTCTGTGGCACTATTAAAATATTTGGGTACTAAAACTTCTCAAATTATATTGTAACCTTCATTGTATATATAAAAAATGAAATCTAGGAATTTCCTGGCATACATAGAACTTGAAACGTCATATTATAGAAAAAATATGAGTATTATGCTTCCTGTACCATGGCTAAACCTGATCTGATTTCCACATAATTTAAACATGCATATCTGTGTAATCTAAAGATATATAGAGGCTTTAAACATTAAATTTAGCAGTCAAAATATGGGTAAATACTGAAAATCATGCTTGGGAGGTCATTCACCTTGAATTTGATGCTTATGCCTCAACAAGTATATCTCAATCTACCAACAAAAATGGATTCGCCTCATATGTTGTAGAAAGAAGATTAATGTGATCTATTAACTCGAGTTTATGCATGCTTGTGTTGACTTATCTAAAGATACGATCTCCTCTCTCCTAAAAAAGGTAATGAATCTTAAGAATATTTCAGTAGAGTTTCCTCTTTTAAAAGTGATATTTCTTAAGAGAATTTCGATAGAGTTTTCCCTTAAGAGGTGTTGTTTTTTAAGAAAAATTCAGCAGGGGCTCCCCTTAAAAGATCATATTTCTAAAGGAAATTTTGGCATAGATTCCTCTTATATGCTAAGAAAATGAAAAGGGATGTCTTGGGTCTACTAACTCCTCCTGAAATTTGCAATATGTCATGCTCGCACTCCGATCTTTCCTCTACTTGCTGGTAGAGCTTCGTTATAGTCATCCCAACCACTCTCACCAAAGTTTGGAGGAACTTAATTGTGGGATGGATGCTTGAGCATGAGGGGATTGGGGTATTTATAGGACTTCAAAAGGAGGAAACCATGGTTTAAGTACACATGGTTTCAACCCATGGCTTTATAAACGCCATGGTTTTTACTAATACCATAGTTTCTCCTAATACCTTGGTTTCTATACCCATGGTTTTTGGTCATTTAAACCATGGTTTTTCTAATGACACTTAATTTACACTAATTTTAATTAATTAGCAGTAAAGATTGATTATGCTTAGCCTACATTAATCCATGTTAAGCTCCTTATTTATCATTAATCTCCTTAATCATGATTAACTTTTCCTAATGATAATGATTAAGGATTGATTTTGAGCTTAACAAACATCATCTATTCTGAATTCAAAAATTCATAGAAATTCATAACAACATCCGATTGATATGAATCAAAATCCATTAGAATCATCTAATCAAGATGGATATTATAAAAATCTCTATGTTGGGATCTATAGAACTTTAATGTAGTATTTCTATGATTATAACATCGTAAATGAAGGTTATGATTCTATTGTGACCCAACCATCCTAATATTAATACCTCTAAAGTATAAGAATGTCACAATACTCCTCCACTTAGAATAAATTTCATCCTCGAAATTTATGTACCTCAGTCATCTTGGGAATAAGTGTGGGTATTGAGATCGCATTTCATCTTCTCTTCCCCAAGTAGCTTCTTCTACTGCATGGGTTTTACATAGGACTTTTACCAAAGGTATCTTTTTCATTCGTAGTTCCTGAACTTTGTCATCTAAAATCTGTTATGAAACTTCTTCGTAGAAAAGGTCCTCATTCAATTGTACGTCTTGAGGTTTCATAACATGAGATGGATCTAGGATGTATTTTTGAAGGGTAGAAACATGAAAGACATCATGTATCCTTGCCACTGGTGGAAATTGAAGGTGATATGTCGTGTTGCCTATTCTTTCAATAATCACATATGGACTAATGTATCTTGGATCCAGCTTTCCACATTTACCTAATCTGATCAAACCCTTCCATGGAGATACTCGCAGAAATACATGCTCCCCTAATTGAAACTCAAAATCTCTCTTTCTTTTATCTGCAAAACTTTTCTGTCTATCTTGTACAATCTTCAAATGTTACCTCATTTATTCAACCTTTTCTATTGAGTTTTGTATCAATTCTGGTGCGACCAACTTATGTTCGCCTACTTCATTCCAGCAAACGGGAGTTCTGCATGGTCGACCATATAATGCTTCATATGGAGCCATTCCAATGCTAGCATGATAAGTATTATTATAAGAGAATTCTATGAGTGATAGATGTTCATCCCAGCTATCCTTGAAGCTCAATACACATGCTCAAAGCATGTCCTCTAGAGTTTGAATAGTACATTCAAATTGGCCATCTGTTTGTGGGAGAAAAGATGTGTTGAATGCTAATTTTGTACCCATAGCTTTATGTAAACTAGGACAAAATCGAGATGTAAAATGAGGATCTCTATCATATACAATCGAAACTGGAGCTCCATGTAATCTTACTATTTCTTCTACATTTTTTCCCAAACGATCTGATGTATACGTCATGTGTACTTTTATAAAGTGAGAGAATTTTGTTACCCTATCAACAATTACCCAAATGGCATCATGACCTCGACGGGTCTTAGATAATCCAGTAACAAAGTCAATAGTGATATGTTCCCACTTCCACTCAGAAATAGGAAGAGGCTGCAATGCACCAGTTGGCTGCATATGATCTAGCCTAGTTTGCTGACAAATTAGGCATCTGGAAATATATTCAACAATCTCTCTTTTCATTCCTGGCCACCAGTAACATGTTTTTAATGTTCTATACAATTTTGTACCACATGGGTGCATTGCATACATAGAGTTATGTGCTTCTTCTAAAATCTCAGCTTTGATTTCTGGAGATTTTAGAACACAATATTTGCTTGAAAAATAATAACTCATGCTCATTTATTGTGAAATCTAATGCTACTCATTCATCTACTTTGTCTATTATTCTTCTATTTGCAGAATCTTGTGTTTGGGCTTCCAGTATTCTATCATATAATATTGGTCTGACTTGCAGTGTGGCCAATAAGATTCCAAAATCATCTATGGCCATACTTGCATGCATTCTTCTTAATTGTCATAATAAAGGGTGTCTTTCTACTTTTATGGATGACAATACACCACCCAATTTTCGACTAAGAGCATCCGCAATACATAAGCTTTTCTGGAATGGTGTTCAATGGTGCAATCATAGTCTTTAATCAATTCCAATCATCTTCTTTGTCTCAGATTGAGATACTTTGGTATAAAATATATTTAAGACTCTTATGATCTAATGAAGATTAGGCATGTCTCGCCATATAAGTAGTACCTCCAAATTTTCAAGGCAAATATGATAGCAGCTAATTCTAAATCATATGTGGGATAATTCAATTCATGTGACTTAAGCTGTATGCAATTACTTTTTCATTTTGCATCAGAACACATCCAAGATCTTGTCTTGATGCATCACTATACACCATAAATCCACCCTTGCCATATGGAAGGGTAAAAATTAGTGTTGAGGTTAGGCGATTCTTGAGTTCTTTAAAACTCTTTTCACATTCATTATACCAAACAAACTTCACCTCCTTCCTAGTTAATCTTGTCAATGGGATAGCAATTTTAGAAAAGTTCTCTACAAATCTTCTATAATATCCTACCAAACCCAAAAAAACTCTGTATCTCTGTTACACTAGTCGGTGGCTTCCAGTTTAGAATTGAATCAATTTTACTTGGATCTATAGAAATACCCTTTCCAGAAATAACATGCCTAAGGAATGTGACCTTCTTCAGCCAAAAATCGCATTAATCACACTTTGCAAATAATTGTTCGTCCTTAAGTGTTTGCAGTACAATCGTCAAATGTTCTTTATGATCTTCCTCTGATCACGAGTATACTAGAATATCATCAATAAACACAATCATGAATTTGTCCAAGAAAGGATGAAATAATCGATCCATTAAATCCATTAAGGCAGCAGGGGCATTTGTTATTCCGAAAGGCATCACCAAGTGCCCATATCGAGTTCGGAAGGCAGTCTTGGGGACATCTTCAACTAATGATATCCTGATCTTAAATCTATATTGGAAAATACATAAGCCCCTTGCAATTGATCAAACAAATCATCTATTCGAGGAAGAGTATAGTTATTACGTAATGTCAGACGATTCAACCTTCGATAATCAATACAAACCTCAAGGAACCATCTTTCTTCTTGACAAAAAGAACTGGAGCCCCCATGGAGAAATACTAGACTAAATAAACCCCTTATTTTGTAGTTCTTGCAAGTAAATCTTAAGCTCGCTAAGCTCAGTCAGAGCCATTCGATAGGGTGTTAAAGCAAATGGAGCAGTACCCAGTACTAGGTCAATAGCAAATTCAATATCTCTATCTGGTGGAAGTCCCGGTAGCTCCTTTGGAAATATTTCAGAAATTCTTTCACTACAGGGGTGCTCTCTAAACTAACAATTTATGCTTTTGTGTTATATGCAATGGCAACGTAAGATAAACATCCCTTCCTGACTTTTGTGTTTCCATGCTAGAAATGACACGAGTCGGGTATACTCTCCTTCACCGTAGAAACCAAACTCGATCTCACCAAGTCTTAGAAAGATGACCTCCTTTCTATAGCAATCCACTAGGGCATAATAAGTAGATAAGCATTCCATTTCTATAATTGCATCGAATTCTTTAATGTCCATATGGGAATACGTCTATCTCTAGTCAGAGGATGCATTCCTATGTTCTGACAGTATATGACATAGGTCTTCGTTATCCCGATCTTGTTAAGACAACTCTTTGACCTAAAATATCTAACACCTCTAAATCTCTATTCCTATGCAGAGGACCTACATCAAGAGGTCGGCCAAATATCAGCCTTTAGAGAAGGATTTCCATCTCCTTCTGGCCGGAGATCCTTTCTCAATAATCATTTAATGGTGCTTGATGAGTCCTCAATCTAACTCTTTAGATATCATCCAATCACCAGCTTCTATGATTCAACCATTGAATCAACAATTGTGTGATTATTAAGATGTCCATGGGACAATTCCCTAATTGTACTAATGGACCTTATAAGTGCATTCATTCATTTAATCTCATACAAGGAGTGAAATAATTCAATAACTTTTATTGATGTATCAAAATATTACAATAACATTTATACTAGAATGATTCGTACATGGCTCACATATCTAACAATCTCCCACTAGCCCTTAGAATCATTCAGGTACAAACTTTAAACCCATGTTCATTACATGTTGGTCAAAAACCTTTTGGGGTAAAGATTTAGTAAGGGGATCAACAACATTATCACCAGAGGCCACCTTGGTGATGATGATGTCACCATGCTTTTGAGTCTCCCAAACGATGTCGTATTTCCTTTCCATGTGCTTGCTCTTCTGATGCCATATGGGTTTCCTCACCGGAACTATGACTTATATGTTATCACAGAGTAGTGGTATGGGAGTATCAGAGGAAACTATGCCAAGTTACATGATGAACTTGTGGAACCACACCACCTCCTTTGTAGCATCTAATGCGACAACATATTTGGCTTCTGTTGTCGAATCAACCTTAGTATCATGCTTCTTGCTTCTCCAGCTCACAACACCATCGTCTAACAAGAACACAAACCCATAAGTTGACATGTGGTCATCTATATCAGATTAGAAGTCTGAATTTGTGTATCCTAAAACTTGGAGATCACCATCTCCATAGACAAAGATGTAATCTTGTTTCCGTCTTAGATACTTAAAGATTCTCTTCACTACATTCCAGTGTTGCCCATCATAGTTGGATTGGTAACAGCATACCACACCGACTACATGGCAGATATATGACCTTCTACACATCATGACATACGTTAGGCTTCCCACAGTTGATGCGTAAGAGCATCCAGCCATGGCTCTTTTATCCTCAACACTTTGTGGAGCCGTCCTTTTAGATAGGTGTATACCATGTCTTAAGAGAAGGAATCCTTTCTTGGAATTATTCATATGGAAATGTTCCAAGATTTTCTTGAATTATCCATGTTGAGACAAACCCAAAATCCTCTTGTCTCTATTTCTGAATAGCTTCAAACCCAATATATAAGAGGCTTCTCCAAGATCTTTCATCTCGAAGGTATAGGACAACCATACCTTAACACTAGTCATCATCCATGTATCATTCTCAATGATAAGGATGTCATCTATTTAAAGCACGATGAACATAATGATGCTCCCACTAATATTCTTGTACACACATGGTTCATCAATATTCTGAACGAAATCATAACTCTTTATGGTTTTATCAAATCTGATGTTCCGTCAACGAGAAGCTTGTTTGAGCCCATAGATGGATTTCTTCAGCTTGCATACTTTTCCTTCCTTTATGAAGCCCCGAGGTTATTCCATATAGATATCCTCCTCGAGGTATCCATTGAGGAATGCAATCTTGGCTTCCATCTGCTAGATGTCGTAGTCAAGATGTGATGATATATCTAGCATTGCCCTGATGGATTTAAACATAGCCACAGGATAGAATGTGTCATCGTAGTCGATGCATTCTCTCTATGTGTATCTATTGGGTAGGAGCTTTGCCTAGAAGGTCTCTACCTTCCCATCGGGTCCCCTCTTTCTCTTGAAGATCCATTTACACACAATGGTTTTTACCCCTCTAGGTGGAACCTCTAGGGTCCATACATCATTATTATCCATGGAGTCTATTTCAGACTTCATTGCTAGCATCCATCTATCCATATGGTGATATGTGAGTGCTTCATAAAATGAAGTTGGATCATTTTTAGTTTCTCCTAACACATAGAATACGTACATTTTAGGTGGTTAACCTCCTTCAAATTCCTTCTAAGAGGTATGGGTGTTTCATCTTCACTCGCATCTTCAGTTTCTGGTTCAGGAAGCTCAATATCCTCAGGGATTCAATGAGTTCATTTACTTCACTTTATCTTGACTCTTAAGTAACTGAAGATAAAAAATTATTGAGTCTCAGGATCATAAAGTTAGTATTCTATACGATCTTTTACATACCCAATGAAGTATCACTCTCTGGTGTGAGATTATGGCTTACTTTCATCCACGTTCTTTGCATGGATACATATCTGCTAGGAATCTTGTTAAGGATATATGTTGCAGTCTCTACTACATATCCCCAGAAATTAAGAGGTAAATGTGCTTTACTCATCACTGAACAGACCATGTCCATGATGGTTCTGTTGCATCTTTCTACAACACCATTTAGTTTGGGAGTTCCAAGAGGAGTGAGATTAGATACAATTCCTCTCTCATTGAGATTTTCTTGAATTCATCTGAGAGGTACTCGCACCTCGGTCAGATCGAATTCATTTAATCTTCCTATCAATTTTGCTTCTCAACCAAAGTCATGAATTCTTTGAACTTTTCAAAGGTTTCATATTTATTGTATAATATGAAGATAAACTCATATCGTGAATGGTCATCAATAAATGTCAAATAATATCGATATCCATTTCGTGTCAAGATACTGAAGGGACCACATACATCGGTATGTATTAGGTCAAGAATACCATTGCATCGTATACCCTTACTTCGGAAGGGTGTTATTGCCATTTTACCTCAAATGCAATGTTTACATGTAGGTAAATTTTGGACATGTATAAAATCTAATGGTACATCCTTTATAATTCTATTGATTCTATCAACATGTGAATGACCAAGCCTTTGATGCCAAATCATTTTTAAATGTAGGTAAATTTTAGACATGTAGAAAATATAAGGATCGATCCTTTATCAATCTATTAATCCTATCAATAGATGAATGACCAAGCCTTTGATGTCAAATCATGCTTGAATGATTTCCATCCTCTTTCAATCTTTTAAGATTTTTATTAATGAATGTAACATTCATGAAAAATTCATCAATGCATAATTCATAGAGTCCACCATAAGTTAAAATACAATATGCTATGTATTTATCATAACGGCTTATGACAAGCTTCTCACACAATTAGAACAAATATCCATTTCTAACTAACTTAGATACATATAATAAGTTCCTTCTAACATGAGGAACATAAAGACATTCTTAAAGTACAAGAACTCTCCCACTAAATAATGATAGTCAACATGTACCGACGACGACTGCTGCAATAGTTGCATCCCATATGGAGGACTATCTCCCCTTCATCGAGTTTTCTAGTTTCCTGAAATAGATGCAACAAATTGCATACATGAACAGAAGCGCCAGAATCAATGATCCAACTACCTTATCATCCTACGAGAAAAATGATTTCAATGATGAAAGTAGATTTTATACTTGCTTGGGCTTTACCTTTGTCAGTGGTTTTCAGGTTTTCCGAATAGTTATGCTTCTAGTGCTCCGGCTTTTGCACTGATGACAAACATCGGTCTCCTTGCTTTAAGGGGAGAAGCATGAGAGGATGATACATTTGCTTGATTCTTCTTCGATGCTTTAAGGGTAGAAGCATGAGAGGATGATACATTTGCTTGATTCTTCTTCTTTTTCTTCTTAGTTGGACCCTGCTGAGCCCCATGCTTTCGATCGTGCTTCGCTTTGACCTTTGCAATCATTGCACTACCAGTAGAATTCTCTTTCTTCAAGACATCCTCAGCAGACTTCAATGAAGAAGTTAGCTCAGTGTTTGTTAAGCTCAACTTATTCATGCGGTAGGATACCACAAATTTTTTGAAAGATTTGGGCAAAGACAACATAATGAAGTCGGATTACATGTCTGCATCCATCTGTGCCCTAAGTGTTTCCAGTTCAAAGAGATAAAAAATTTGATTACGTACTTGATTAAGCCTTGGATTCCCTTTGTTAATTTGTTAGAATTAACTATTAAATGTTCATTTGTTGCAGTCGGGCTAATTCAGATTAATCAAAAATCAAAATTTAATTATTTGTCCAATTTAAGCGAGCGATCAATTTTTAACTAGGGCAAGCCCAAGGTCGAACTCAGGAGGGCACTGTCTCCTTAGGTTGGTTTTAGTCGATCTAGAGATTGTGTTTTCAAAGAGGCATTTTGGTATTTTTAAATGCAGTAATTCAGCGACATGCAATTTTAACGAAGTTCGGGGACTAAAAAATACAAATTACGAACAAATTAGGTCAAAAAATCCTCAAACTTGGCCAGAATGTGAAATGTGATGAAATTAGGCTATTGTAATTTTTTGGAATTTTTGGATGCAAAATTTTTTTATTATAATTAAAATAATGTAGACTAGGTGATTTTGAGAAAATTAATTTTAATAAATACCGAACATCAATATTTTCCAGAAATTAATTTATCCAAGATCGATCTAGGTGAGAGATATCTATAACAGATTTAATTCCTAAAAATACTAAGTGGGGAACTAATTAAAAATCAATTACTAAATTCACCACTTCATTTATTATGACCTAGATATGCATGCAAATGAATGAAATTTTGGCACAATATAAAACATCCTAAAATCTACCAATTGTGAATTTTTAGGATTTTTTAGATAAATGAATAATTAAATAGAAATTTCGTAGCATAAAATGGGTAAACTATGCAAGTTTTCTCCAAATTAATTATAATAAAAAAATCCACCAATCAAAAAAATGTAAATAAATACTCATTAGATAGAAAATGAGTTGCTCTACAAATGTTATTTTTGAATAAAAAAATGACATGAAATAAAGGTGCAAATAAATGTCCAAACATAGGGTTATGAGTATAAAACAAAAAAAATTAAAAAAACAAAATAAAAAATAGCATAGAAGGGTGCTTCTTTAATTACGGCTAGTCCAGGGGACTCTTTGCAATTTTCCAGGACGGTGCAAGCCTTGCACGTAACTTTACTAGGTTGGGACTCATATGCAATTACTACAAGATGGAGGGTTATCTATGCAAATATCCTAGACCTCACGTGTTGCACACATATGGTATAGAACAAGGACCTCTTCACTATTCTGGAAAGTGCAAGGGAGGGCTGGTGCAATTGTCTTGCCTCTACATGTGCGGCACGTGAGAGCCGAGAGTCGGGAATGCATGCGAGCGAGGATGGACGCTAAAGCGCGTAGGGTTCATCATAGGTGGGCTACTCGAAGGTGGTGCAGTGATGGTGGTCGGTGAAGCTATGGTTGAGAGCTCCAGCTGCCAGAGGTGGAGAAGTGATCGACGACGAGGAGCAGGGTCCTCGGCCTCACAAGGAGGAAGAGGGTGCGGGATTCCCTATGCTACTGTAAGAAGACATTGTGGCTGTAGGGGCAGGGCTTCACGTGAAGGTGGCTTTCATGGCCCGAGGAGCGGGCCACGGTGTGAGCTCACGTGTCCCACAGTGGAAGGCAGCGAGGGAAGCATGGGTTGCTTGATGGAGGAGGTGTCCCGAGGCTGGCGAAGGGCAAAGCGGCTCAGAGGTGGTGCATGCTGGTCAAGGTTGTGAAGAGGTACGGTCGAGGCGGGCACCGATCTGTTGAAAATATAATTTATAATTTGCTTAAGAACTATTATTATTGTAATGGGCCCATATACAAATGGACCTACAATCCTCCAACCCATATGAAGACAAGTGGACCTATATACTCCACCAACATATGGAAAAGTTTAATGAAGATATGCACTTGGGAGAATATTCTAGAAAAGAGAGAGGTGGAGGAAGTATCTAGATATTTCTCCACCTCCCACCAAAATATCTAGATATTTCTACTTAAAGGATAAGCATGGAAGAGGAGTCTAGATCCCTCTTCCAAAATATCTTTACCCTCTTGGGGGCCTATAAATACCACCCAAGAGGTCCCCATTTGACACACAACAACAACAAGAAGTCCTCTACCAACACATGAGTCTATCAAGCGTCCTCCTCCTTCCAAGTGTTGTAAGTCCCTCTCCCTTTGTTGTAAACATTGTAAGACATCTTCTTGTAAAGGTTCAAGTGTTGTATGCAAGTTCAAGTTTTAATGAAAAGAAGTTCTTAAGTTTACATCTACCTTATGCATTGATCCATATTCTCTCCATCTTATTTTCTTCTTATACACCACCAATCTTCTGTTGTTCCAACAAGTTTGGTATCAGAGCCATAACCATCTTTATCTCGTTGTTGAAGTCTTTTCCTTGTTTCTCAACACCATGTCATCCACCTCCAACATACCTTTATTCAACTACACCCAAAGCTCCATTCCTATATTTGATGAAGAAAGTTATGATTATTGGAGTCTTCAAATGAAGACCCTCTTCATCTCACAAGACTTGTGGGATCTTGTCATAGAAGGTTATGAAGAGGTTAAAAATGCAGATGCACTTGCTTCACTAAGTGAAGGAAAGAAGAAAGAGTTCAAGGAGAATAAGAAGAAAGATGCAAAGGCCCTTCTCTTCATCCAGCAAGGAGTAATTAAATATATCTTTCCCGTATTTCTAAAGCAACTACTTCTAAAGAAGCATGGGAGATTTTAAAGAAAGAATTTCAAGGATTTGTCAAAGTAATTTCTATTAAGCTTCAATCTCTATGGAGGGATTTTGATAATCTCTTAATAAAATATGATGAAAATATCCAAGGGTTTTTTTAAGAGCTTCTATTATTATAAATCAAATTCAAAGTTATGGTGATACCTTTACTAATAAGAAGGTTATTGAAAAGATTGTAATAAGTTTACCTGCTAAATTTGATAATGTTGTTGCTGTTATTGAAGAATCCAAAGATTTATATTCTCTTTCTATATATGAATTAATGGGATCACTTGAAGCACATGAGCAAAGAATTAGCAGGTTTACTACTCAACCCTTAGAGCAAGCATTTCAAACAAAATTGAACATCTACAAAGTTAAGAATGGGGATCATGACAAGCAGAGAAGGGGACAATATATAAGAAGGCAAGAGAATAATAGAAGACATGAATCTTACAGAGGTCAAGAAAATGGAAGATCCAAAGGAGGATATAATCAAAGAGCTCCAGATAAAAGAAAATCATCTTCTCAATGCATTATTTGCAAGAAATATAATCATGAATCCAAGGATTGTAGATTCCGCTGCACAATGTGCAAAATTGTAAAACATTCTCAAAGGGATCGCTGGTTTCAAAAGAATGAGTCTAATTATATTGTAAAAGATGAGTATTACAATCCATTACTTTATTCTTGCATGAATACTAAAGAAATGTCTAAAGATATTTGGTAATGTCGATAGTGGTTGTAGTAACCACATGACACGGAACAAAGATGCATTTGTGAGCCTTGAAAAAAGGCACAGTTCACAAGTTAAGCTTGGAGACGGAAAGCTGCAAAATGTGGAAGGCAAAGGAGTTATTGCAGTACAAACAAAGAAAGGTATTTCTAAACCCATTCACAATGTTCTCTATGTTTCAGGCTTAACTGAGAATCTTCTAAGTGTGGGCCAACTTATGAATAATGGACATTCTCTTAGATTTGATAATGGAGTATGCAAAATCTTTGATAAAAGAAGGAAGTTACTAATTGCAGACATTATAATGGCTCCAAATAAAGTATTTCCATTATCAATGCCTTTAAAAGAAGGTTATGCTTTAAAAGCTATAAATGAGGATGATTATCTGTTATGGCATTTAAGATTTGGACATTTAAATTTTAGAAGCCTCATGTTATTAAAGCAGAAGAACTTAGTTGTCGGGCTTCTGTTCATCAAGAAAGATGAAAGCATATGTGAATGATGCATATATGGTAAGATGCATAGATTGCCATTTACAAAGACATCATGGAGAGCAAAAGCTCCACTTGAGTTTATACACTCAGATGTATGTGGACCAAGTCAAACTTCGTCTATAAATGGAGCCAAGTACTTTCTATTATTTGTTGATGATTACAGTAGAATGATGTGGGTTTACTTCTTGAAAGAAAAGTCAGAAGTCTTTTCTATTTTTATCAAGTTTAAAGCTTTTGTTGAAAAACAAAGTGGAAGAAAAATAAAAGTCTTCCGATCAGATTGTTGAGGAGAATTTACATCCAAAGAATTTCAAGACTTCTGCATAACTCAAGGAATCAAGAAGGAGCTAAGAGCAAGATACACTCCTCAACAAAATGGAATAGTTGAAAGAAGAAATCGGACAATCATTGAGATGGCAAGAAGCATGCTGAAAGTTAAGGTCTTCCTAACAAACTTTGGGCAGAGGCAGTAAATACCGCAGTTTATATAGAAGTGTTGGATAGGACACCTTACGAAGCTTGGTATGAAAGGAAGGCCAAGGTTAGTCATTTCAAAATCTTTGGCTCTATTGCATATGCTCATATTCCATATTAAGTCAAACAAGAAAAGTTTGATGAAAAAGGAGAGAAATATATTTTCATTGGATATTACGATGAATCTAAAGCTTACAGATTATATGAGCCTAAAGAAGGAAAATTAGTTATATCTAGAGATGTCATTTTTGATGATACATATTCATGAAAATGGGATGATTCTTCAGTACCACAAAAGTAAGCTGCAGCTGAAGAATACAATCCAAATGATGAAGATATTTTTCCTTCAATTCAAAGACCAGTTGGGCCAAATGTCTCTGACTTAGAATATCCACAACAAAAGGTACGGTCTCTTCAAGAAATTTATGCATCATCTTCTGCTATTGCTTTATTTTCTTGTGAGCCTCAAAAGTTTGAAGAAGCTGCTAAAGAAGAAGTGTGGATTCAAGCAATGAATGAAGAGATTGCAGTCATTAATAAAAATCACACTTGAGAGCTCGTGGACCATCCTAAGGATAACGATTTCATTGGTCTTAAATGGATTTATAAAGTCAAATATAATGAAGATGGCTCCATTCATGAGCATAAAGCTCGATTGGTTGCTAAAGGCTATTCGCAGCAACCAAGTATTGATTATAATGAAACTTTTGCACATGTTGCTCGTATGGAGACAATTAGAACTTTGCTCGCACTTGCTGCTCAAAAGAAGTTACCAGTTTATCAATTTGATGTTAAATCTGTATTTCTTAATGAAGATCTTGAAGAAGAGGTTTATGTTTAATAACCTCAAGGATATATCTCCAAAGATAATGAAGAAAAGGTCTATCGTCTCCGCAAAGCCTTGTATGGCTTAAAGCAAGCACCAAGAGTTTGGAATAATGAAATTGATGGATATTTTCGTGATAATGGATTTCTAAGAAGCCATAATGAGCCATCTCTTTATGTGAAGAAAGAAGGTATGCAGAATTTCTTTATCGTATATCTTTATGTTGATGATCTTATATATACAAGCAATTCCTTTAAGATGATTGAAAAATTCAAGGAAGCATTGATGAAAGAATATGAAATGACAGATCTCGGTCTTATGAGATATTTTCTTGGTATTCAAGTCCAACAGAAAGAAGGTGAAATATTTATCTCTCAAGAAAAATATGTTTATGATATTCTCAACAAATTTCATATGTTAAATTACAATTCAGAAGCAACTCCTATACCAGCCAATATAAAACTTTCTGCAAATGATGAAGCTCAAGAATTCGATAGCTCTCTTTATAGGAGTCTTGTAGGCTCTTTATTATATTTAACTAATACAAGACCGGATATAGTATATGCAGTCAGTGTTGTATCAAGATTTATGAGCAAGCCAAGCAAGCTTCATTATGCAGCCGCAAAAAGGATTCTTTGTTATGTTCAAGGTATCAAGAATTTTGGGATTAAACATACTTCAGAAGAAGATAATTCTCTCAAAGGTTATTCAGATAGTGATTGGGCTGGATCTATAGATGATAGAAAAAGCACATCGGGTTATTTATTTTGCATGGGATCTAAAGTCATATCTTAGAGTTCTAAGAAGCAAAAGACCATAGCTCTTTCCTCTGTTGAAGCGGAATATATTTCTATTACAAGTGCATCATGTGAAGCTGTATGGCTGAGAAGACTTCTTCATGATATTCAAGAAGAAAATGTTCTTCCAACAACTATACTATGCGATAACATGTCAGCCATTGCTATGACGAAGAATCTAGTCTTTCATGGAAGAACAAAACATATTGAACTTCGTCATCATTATGTACGAGAGCTAGTGAAGAATGGCGACATCAAGCTGGAGTTCATCAACACTGAGGATCAACTTGCAGATATTTTTACAAAGCCACTTCCAACAAAAAAATTCCAATACTTCAGGAGGATAATGCAAATTACAAATTAAGAGGGAGTATTGAAAATATAATTTATAATTTGCTTAAGAAGTATTGTTATTGCAATGGGCCCATATACAAATGTACCTACAATCCTCCAACCCATATGAAGACAAGTGGGCATATATACTCCACCAACATATGGAAAAGTTTAATGAAGATATGCACTTGTGAGAATATTCTAGAAAAGAGAGAGGTGGAGAAAATATCTAGATATTTCTCCACCTCCCACTAAAATATCTAGAATTTTCTACTTAAAGGATAAGAATGGAAGAGGAGTCTAGATCCCTCTTCCAAAATATCTCCACCCTCTTGGGGGCCTATAAATACCACCCAAGAGGTCCTCATTTGACACACAACAACAACAAGAAGTCCTCTACCAATACAAGAGTCTATCAAGTGTCCTCCTCCTTCCAAGTGTTGTAAGTCCCTTTCCCTTTGTTGTAAAAATTGTAAGTTCTCTTCTTGTAAAGGTTCAAGTGTTGTATGCAAGTTCAAGTTTTAATGAAAAGAAGTTCTTAAGTTTACATCTACCTTGTGCATTGATCCATATTCTCTCCATCTTATTTGCTTCTTATACACCACCAATCTTTCGATGTTCCAACACGATCGACACATGATCGGAGCTCGCCAAATGTTGTCGGGTGACGTGGGCTGCAAGGGGGTGCTGCACTCGCATGGAGTGCTTTTAGCGGTCAGTGGCGAGCAGCTGGAGATGAAGTCTGTCATGGCGCGATGGTGCAACCGCACACATGGGCAGGAGATGCACAAGGTAGCAGAGGCTCGTGCAGTGAGGTAGCTCTACTGTGATGATGAAAGTGGGCGGCAATAACACATTGACGGAGAGCACATGACGGTGGAGAATGAGTGGATCTAGTGCTCTGTTGGTCAGTGAAGAGTGAAGCGGAAGGTGGTGCTCGACAGCGGTGTTGAGGGATGAGTTGGTAACTTGGTTGCAGATGGGAGATGGTGGTGTGATAGATGAGGCGGTGCTAAGGAAGGCAGTGAGCAGACGGTGAAGAAGGACAGTGGAATCACAGGAGGAAGAAGAAGACAAGGGGAGGAAAGAAATAGAAGAAGAAGAAGAAGAGAAAGAAAAAGGGAGAAGGAATACCTAAAGTTGTGGACGGCTGCTTGGGAAGGAGGTGCGAAGCTTCTCTGGTTGTCGCTCGATGCGTGGCAAGCAAAGATCAACTGCGTGGAAATGCGGCAGCTACAAGGGCAGAAGCCCCTGAATCTCGCCTCGAGTTTAGGTCATCATCGCATGACATGTGGTCCTTCGTCTGTCACTGGAAGGCCAAGAGTTCTAAGACGGATCTCTCTTGAATGGCAGATGTTTTGGCGATGGGGGCGGAGTGCACTTTTTAAAGGAGGTTGCGGATGGTGGCTTAACCGTCTGTCTAAGGTGCAGGGATGGTTGGAAGAGAAGAGGGGAGAGAGAGAGAGAGAGCATGATGGGGAGAGAGAGGGCAAGTTGGGAAGGAGGGGGACGCGCACGGTTGGTGGGCGACGTGCATTGTTGGTCGAGTCGTGTGCGCTGCATGGGATTCTTAGAGAGAGAAGCGGAGGGGAGAGGTACGTGGGATGCGGGAGAGGGAGTTAGGCATGTGAGGTGCGGGTCATAGGGGGGAGAGAGAGTGTGGGAGAGGAGAGAGAATGAGGGTCATGCATGGGATATGCATGGAGAGAGAGAGAGAGAGATAAAGAGAGGAGGTACGTAGGAGAGGGGGAAGGCGCCACGTGGCACGTAGGGGCGCGACCACGTGGCATGTAATTTCTTTTTTTAGTTAAATAAATAACAATATATTAAATAAAATCATGATAAAATTAAATTAATAATAATAAGTAAATAATTAATATAAAGGGTAAATAAAATAATTAGAATAAATAATTAAAATAAATAATGATTAAAATAAATAAGTAATAAATAAGTAAAGATAAAATAAATAAGTAAATAATAATGAAATACAAATAATTAAATTAAAATAAATAAAAAATGGGGGAGACACGTGGCAGCTCCAGGAGCCGCCACGTGTCGCTCCCAGAAAAATTGAAAATTAAATCAAACATAATATCAAAAGGAAATAACAAAAGGAGTCAAATCAAAAAGTGGACAACACGAAAGTTGCTCATCTTGACGAGATCTACAACTTCCGAATAATAAAAGAAGTCATATGTACAAAAGTATTTTTGGGGGTACCTTATAAGTATAAAATACCACATTTTTATCTTTTGTAATTTTTTATCATTTTTAAATTAGAGAAAAAACAAAAAAATTAAAGAACATATGAAGGAATATTTACAACTTAATCTATTTTTTGAATTTTTAATAATTAATAAAATACAAAGATAAAATAAAGGGTATTTTGATCAATATGTACAATATACAATAGGGGCCCAAAACACAAGTTTCACATACGAACTATGATTCTTTTGAATTTAGTCTTGTTTTGAAGGTATTCAAATGTACATTAATTCAAAAATAGGTAGGGTCCATAGGAGACTGTATAAGAGAGATATACACATTTTAAGATCTTTAGTCTCAAACTAGGTTTTGGGTTTTATTGATCAATTTTTCAAGTTAATATTTTTGTTTTGATATTTTTCTTTATTATTGTTAGTAATATATACACTATAGAGTTGATTTTATTGGATTTGGTATTAGTATAAAATAGATACAAATAGGTGAAGTTAGCGAATATACATGTGAATATGTACAAGAGAATTTGGCTCCTTATTTAATGCAAATATGCAAGCTAAAACGTGAATATTAATTCTAAATGCATGAATGCGAATAATGCACAATAAATGGAAATATGCATCTAATTACTCGGGAAAAAGCTATATTTTCGACTTTTAGAGTGATGAATCACATATTCATCAGTACTCTGGAAGGGAAGTCCATTCATGTATCTTGCAGCGAATAAGTTCTTTTAGGATATTGTAATGTTTAGTGTGGTTTACATCACCAAACATCTCTTTAATATTCAACATTATATCATGGGATGTGTTTAAGTCCTTATGTTGCTTCTAAAGCACATTGGACCAAGACACCAGACTATAAAACCTAACCAATGAATCATCTTCATCATATTCTCATTGTACTTAAGTTCTTCCAATGTTTTAGGGTTTGTATGCTTGTTCTTAATGAGCACATAGCCGAAGAACTACATTGAGAAGCTCCAAATTACGGATCCAGTCCGAATAATTTAGTTCGGTCAATTAGTTGACCTCCAAAAGCCTGTTGAGTAGGTTCATGGATTTCATTTCTAACATTAACAATGCATTTATTAGAATAATTAATTAATTATATATTCAAATTTAAATTCTTTGATTAAGTATTTTTAAATTAAGGTATTCTTGCCTTTTAAACTTTGAAAGTTCATTCCCTTATTAAACTTTCAAAGCAAGGGATATACATACCGCTATATTTCTAGCCAGATCTGGGATCTCCCTTCTACCTTTGTTATGGCCCAATAATATGAAAAAATGTAACTTAGATAAACGAAGCGGGAACTCGTTCCACCTTTCAAGTCCAACTTGCATTTCCTTATTCGGTATTTAACACCCAGGCCCACCACCCCTAAGGTGATGTTGACCCGTTGTTAATTGAATAAAATGTCAATAAGAATAGAACTCTCTATGAACAATCCAATACCACCTTAATTATATGAGGAACAATATTCAGTCACTATGCACATGGCCTTACTCTTTCGAGAAGCAAAAATCTTGATCCATATGCGCTTGTACGTCAGCGCTATGACTTCGCATAGGCATCTCCAGCGTACAATCCATGGCAGCAAAAACCTTCGCCATGATGTGAGACCATGGATGTCATTTATATGATCCTCTATATCTCATTCAAATTTTAGTTAGCCATTATGAATCATATTCATTGTGATTAATTCTTCCAATGGAATTACAACACTATTTATAATAGACTATTTAATTTATTCGATCTAATTAATTTATTTTATTAAATTAATTATCAATCCAATGCAACTAACAAACATTTAGGGTTTGCTTGATTTTACTATATAGTATTAGCTCTCATAAGTACGTATTATTTTGATTTTTTAGTAATTAGAGTACAACTTGACTTACTCATATTACTCTTTCCTCAAAATGGATCTGGCCAGATGCTTGAGTAATGCTGGGAGGGAGAATTTCCTTGATATGCAAGGCACTAATTAAGAAATCAAGCCAGCATTCTCGGTCTAGACACCTTCACCATCTTGATTCAGAACAATACAAATTGAATCAATGTACTTGTGATTTTATCATCATTCCTTTGATGATTGGCATGATACTATATAGTATACACTCAGAAATCTTAGGCACCTTGAAACATTTTAAAGATCCTAAATTTCTACTCATATCAAGCAAACATGTTTCGATTTTACATGTAAAAGTTGACCGATAACTATTGTACGTTAGACTAGGATTTTTGCTATGAAATAATCATTCAGATTGCACTTATTAATTTGTCATTTTTAATTATAGCATGGGAATCCAACCGTCTATCAAAAATGGCTACGCCGAGAGAACATTATGGAAAATTGAATCTCAATGCAGTCAATTTATTTTTTTACTTGGGTAAGGCCCAAGGTCAAACTCGTCTAGTTGATATGATGGTCTAAAATTAATTTCCAAATAATTCATAAAATTAGGTTTTTTATAAAAAAAAAAAATATTTTTTAGGGTTTTTGTATTTTTCAGATTTTTATGGGCTTTTAATTTAAGAGATATGGTTAATTTAAACAAAAATATAATGCATGAGTTTACAATATAATTTTAATGCAATAAGTAATGTTATATTATGTGGAAGCTATTATGTGGAATCAATAAATAATTAAATTCAACTTTTATGAATTTTAAATGATGATGAATGATGCAATATGTAAGATAAATGCATATCAAGCAAGAACCAAGCCAAGAAATTAATCGATGCATCCCCCTTATTTAATCTCAAAAATAATGATTAAATTAATGTTAGGTTAATTCCCAAAATAATTCCCAAATTATCACAATTAATTGAGCAATAAAAATCAATCTCAAGATTATATGTACTCGATATTGAAAAATATTCCTCAATTTATTAATGCCGGATACGGTGACCAGATGAATGGCCAAGTGTTCTATAGAATAGGATCCAAGACAAAAAGAATGTCAAAAATCTGACAAATAGTGCTCAAGATATACTTAAATGAAATTTCAAGGACTTAAATGTAATAAAATAAATGAAATCTTTAAAATTGGACCTTTTGGAAGGGCCTCTTCACAATTTTAGGAATCCGATGGGTCTTTTGATGTAATTTACCCTAGGTAGGGGTAGGCTTGTGAATTCATGCTGGCAAAAATTTCCCTCGTCACATGTGCGGAGCGCGTGATTTGGTTTTCTCTACAATTCCTTCGAAGCAAAGGGACATGATCGCAAGATTTCCATATACACGTACGTAGGCACATGGCTCGCTAGGCTTGGGTTTGGGTGGTTTGGGTCTTGACCTCCACATGGTGTCTGCAAGATGCTTCGAGTCATCTGAACCACGAGGCTTGGAGACGAGGCTTAGGGATGCTCTGAACTGTCGAATCAGAGGAGGAGATCTAATGGATAATATTTGGGTGGATCTGAATGGTCAAGATGAGGCATCGTTCTTGGTTGAACGATGCATTTAAATTGATGGATCCCTCCTCCTTTCAACTTCTTCGATTTTCCTCCTAGGTGGCAGCAATGCATACGCCTTGAAGGTGAGGTGGTTGCGTGGCTGCTTCAATAAGAGGAGTGGATTAAGCAGAGCTCCTTGCTTGTAGTGGTGGATGGAGCTACTTCTTTAATGATAGCTTCACCAGAGATGGAGGGAGGTGTGAGAGATAGAAGGGGAAGAGAAGAGGTTTAAATGTTGAGGTGATGAGTCGGTGTTGATATTGGAGTAGATGATTTCGGTGGAGATAAACGAAGACGAAGGAATGGAAAGAATATGAAGAATAAGAAGGTGAAGGTGTGGAATCACCTTGGAAATGGAGTGGTTGGATGTGCCTCCTCTGATGATCACTTTGGCTATGGACGCGGGTGATAAATCCATGATTCATTAACTTTTCTGTCGCATTTTGTCTTAAAACCCTTAACAAATACATGTATATACCCATTAATTCTCATATTTTAACAAAACACCATTCATGTGTAAATATTCACTTTTAACCACTAAAATCATGTAAATAAAAAAAGAACCAGAAAAATAAAGAAAAAGGCAGATTGAATATATGTATATATATAATATGACTTAAAATATAAATATAGCTGTAAGATATATTTATAGTCCAACCCCCGAGACCAAGTCAGCATGGATTGGTCGACAAACCAATAAGTAGGGGGAGATAAGGAAAGAAAACCACAGAAAAATAATTTAAAATATACATATACACCTTTCACTATTTATACAATAAATACAAAACTTCAAAGAATTTTAATTATTTCATATGAACATATTTTTCACCAAACTCTTCTCCTAATTATTCCTAAAAATTTATATAAAAATATAAAAATAAGTTAAAAATATTACCCTATATATATGCCAAGAAACCCAGCCTACAAATTGTCAAAATCTCAACTTCCGAACATCATAACTTCCTCATACGAACTCCAATTCTACTCTACTCACCTTTAAAGTTCATAAAATAATATTCTCTAATTAATAAAGGTGGTTTCATCGAATTCGGAGTCTGTTTGCTAAAAGTCGGTTTTGGGACCAAAAGACAACGGGGTTTCTGGGCTATTTATTTTCTATAACACACACTATTTATCATTTTCTTAATTTTATATTTTCTAAATTATTTCATGATCTTATAGTTTCACCATAAATTATTTCATAATTTTTGGAGATTATTTATTATTTTAATAAAATAAAAAACCCTAAAATATAGGTATAAATGACCTACTTAGATACTAACTCTATTTATTAAAATATGTACATTAATTTATAAAAATCTATAAAAATTCGTATAAACCTTATTTAATATTTTAATAATTAAGAAAATATAAAATTAATTTTTACTTATTTATTTATTAAACTAAAAATCAAAAACCTATTTATAAATACATATTTATTAATATAATATTTATATTTTAAATAATATTTAGTATTTATTAAAAGTTATTAGTCCATAAATTAGGAAATTAATTTATCTACACTTTTTGTATTTACACTTATTTAAAATAATGTAATTTACTATTTTATACGTAATTTATAAGATATTTACACTTTTAGGCCAACCAGGTGCTGACACTTGTCAGCACCTGGGGCCTTCTTCCCCAAGAAGTTGTTTCACCCGATTCTGTTCGACCGGCCATCTTTCCCTATTTATCACGCGCCACTCCAGAACCTTCTGACCGATCTTAACCCTCAAATCTCTCCTCCTAACTACTAGCTACCTCGCCGGTCATCGATCTGACCATGGAGCCCAAGCAAACTCCCTATTTAAAGCACCTAAGGTCGCCTTAGAGCTTAACCTTCCAACTACCCAAGAGCTTCAGCTCCAGGTTACCCGATACCCTTACTTCCCAGCCTTGCTCCGGTCGACCTGAGGCGGTGACAGCGCCGTGGAGATGCCAGCGAGGAGGAGGAGTCATCGGAGGATCGTTCCAAGGCTTCCGTGGCCTTGCATCGCCGCCCAGCGCGCGTCGGAGCTCCGGTCTTTGGCCGCCGTCGAGCAACAGTCCAGGTAATACACCTAGACATTTCCCCTAGGCCTCTTCCTCCATTTCGTTGTTTTATTTCTCGATAGACGTGCGTTGATTAGCAACGATAATCCGCGATTTAGGAAGATTGATCATCCAGCTTAGACGCACTACCATAATTTCCTTTTGATTCATTTCACATTCGTTTCAAATCGATCATCATTTCATCCATTTCACGTATCTGGTTGTTTGGCTGGACATTTAAGTTTTTTTATCATCTTTAGAGCTTGAGATCTTTAATCCTTGGCTGATTCCGAGCGAATCGAGCATATGATTGTGATCTTTGCATATCCAACTTCGATGCGAAACATTTCTCTACTGCTGAAAGCCTTTGATCGCCATCAGGATTCGTCTCCAAAGATGGGTCGCCATCAATGAGCCACCTCCAAGAAGCTTAGATCGTCGTCTTCGTCGACTTTCCAACACCGCTCGGAGCAGCGCCGGCCACCTCTCTACCGCAGGTGAGCTCGAGGGGTGGAGGAGCCACCCCTCTGGCCCCGCTGGAGTGCTAAAGCTGTCGAAGGTTGGCCGCGATAAATCGGAGAAGAAGACTTGTTCTCCTGGGGCTCAACAACCTCAAGAACAGAAGACTTACAGAATCGCGACATGTGGCATAGGCTGGAGCGTTCGATCAGGGCTTGCGACTTCTAATCTCGGTCGTCGATCTTGAAACGGTAGAACAATTGCAACTTAAGCCCAGCCATCTTCCAGAATTCATTTCTGCCTCACAGGGTTTTGCTATTTGCATTTAGGTCCCTCTGCAGGGACCTAAATGTAAACATTTGTTTACTTTTTCTTCAGAACAGTCCTTGAGGACCTAATTGCAAATATTTTAATTAGAATTTTCTTGCGCTTATGCCCCTGGGCTGTAGGGGTTGTTTCTACTTCGTGTGACATCGGTTTTTGACGATTTCTTGAGGGTTGTTACACAACTACCCCATCTACTTAGTATAAAATTTTCGTAGAGTTTTGACGAGTTTTCGACGTGTTTTGATTTTATCGAAAGCCGTCTTGTTTTGTTTGGATTTCTTGTGCAGTTCGAGCTCGCGGCTCGAACCCCGATCACTTTACTATATAGTATCACCTATATACTATCCACCTATTATATAATAATAACTAAATCTTTTGAGAAATATCCCTTTTAAAAATTAAATAAAAATTAGAAAATAATAAAATCAAATAAAAACAAGAAAAATAAAAATAAAAAAAAGGGTTTTGATTTGATCACTTAGAGAAGAATTAAAAATAAAATTACGAGGACAAAAATCTAAGGAATTTATTCTGCCTCCTTGAGTTCGACCCAGGAACACTTGCCTGGTAAAATATTAGTGAACGGTTTTCTTCGGAAAACCGTAATTGTTTGATAGGTTCAAGAACCGATTTTGTTTCGCGGGTTTTGGCTACAACCGACTACTTCCTTCATCAATAACAAAAGCCGCAAAACCGATTCTTTAGCCTCATCAAAATGACGCCGTTGTCGGGGAGGCATTAGATTCTTTTGATTTTCATTCTTCGTAATTCTATTTTTTTCTCTTCTCTTGGTTTCGTTTTTCGTACGATTTTTCGTACGGCTTTTTCGAATTTGTTTTCTGAGTCTTTCTTTTGTTTCCTTACGGCTTTCTCAGCTTTCTCGATCGGCTTTTCTTTGCTAACCATCTTTGCAGGACCTGCAGGATCAACTGGCTTCTTCGGAAGCTGAGCCAGTCGAAAGAGCAGAGGTCGGCTTCTTCTTCACAAGTCGACTGCAGAGGAGCAGAGTAGTTAGTATACTTTTTTGTAAAAGAGAGAGAAAGGGAGAGAGTTGTAATAGACAATAAACAAACCCCCCCCCCCATTTTTTTGGGGCCTGATTCATCGGATACCGTGTATCCGAGGATCAGGGCACCCACCGTGGTTTTTCATCGCCATCGGCTTTTCGCGGTTTTCTAGATGCTTGTTTAGATTTTTACTCTATCTGCTTGTGCTGCATAGCTAGTCTTAGTACTTGCAACCTAGGTGCTTACTTTAGGGTTTTGAAATAAAAAGAAAAAATCGATAGACGTTGCCTGAAAAAACCATAAAAATCGCAAAACTAAAATCAGGACTGCTAAAAATATCTGACCAAAAACCGTAAATCAATTCAAGTGATTTGGGGAGAGTAACCCCCACACATTTCTCAGAGTACGCGAGCTCGAGAGCTGACACTTAAGGATAGAGACAAAATCCCATATTTCTTGCGGGATACTACTGGTTCCATACACCTGATCACTGTTCCTCAGTGGGTAAGCTCGGGTAGCCGGAAACGGTCCGGGTTTACTTAGCAGAGTGGGAGGTTTAGAGGACATTGCGCAAGGCTCCGTCCTCAAGTAACACAGGTAGCTGGAAACGGTCCGTACTTACACCCATACTGGGTGAGTGCGAGTGGTCTCGCGTAAGGATTCGGGCCAGTGTTTCGGGGAAACTATCGGGCACCTATTGGCTTGCTCAGCCCACGTAATCGAAACGTTTGCTAATCACAACCCTAAAACCGAAAAGATAAAAAGACCGAACTCTTATGGTCTTCATCAGGGTTGAGTTGGTGAAATTGGGGTTTGCTTTGTGTTTGTTTGCGGGGTGTGAGTTTCCGCGGCTTTCGCATTTCTCCTTCATTTGAATCGTACACATGCTCTCCCGAAATCTCTCTTGACATCGAAGATGACGTCTCGACGGCTTTTTGGCTCAGACTCTGTGAGCTTTCGACCGTCCACCGTCGAGCGTATGTCTTCACAGGCTCGGGATGACCCTCTTCCCGAGCTGGTCCCATCCGATCTCGAGGCGAGTCAGACCCAGACTCCCTCACCTCCTGGCCAGATCATTGAGGCAGACCCTCGCCTCAATACATCATCTAGATCTCCTAAGTACTTTTTGCTGAGTTCTTACGAGAGTTTTCACTTTACAGACGATCAGATGGCTCGCGGGAAAGGACCAGCAGCAGACGAGAGGCCATCAGCTGGGAACAATCAGGAGGGAAGACCAGAGCTGAACGGAGATGTCACGACAGGTATTCGCGATACATTACAAAAGATGAATCTACAGATTCGAGAACAGTATAGAGTTCAGACTGAACTGCGGGCTGAAATAGCCGCACTGAGAGCAGGGGCCGAGAACAAGTTACCGCCTGTAGTTCCCGCAACTTTACGGGACGAGTATGACCCGGGCGCTCGAATGATCCATCACTAGATTCGGCTACCGCCGAATCAAGGGCCATACGAACTCCGACCGTCATTCATCTCCTTGCTTCCCAAGTACTATGGGAATGCCGCAGAGGAGCCGTTCACGTTTCTACAGCAGTTTGAGATGATCTGCGGAATGGCTTGTTATCCAGGAGTGACGCAGGAAGCCGTGCGCCTCAAGGCCTTTCCCTTTGCCTTAGCCGATAAGGCCCTTTATTGGCTGAGTCATTTGGGGAGGGAAATTTCTACGTGGGACGACCTGAAGTCCACCTTCCTGCGCAAATATTTTCCTCTAGGAAGGACGAACATGATAAGGAACGAGATCTCCAACTTTACGTGCCGAACAAATCATTCCATGAGGCATGGGATCGATTCAAGGATCTTACGGAGAGATGCCCGCATCATGAAATCCCGATGAAGGTGCTTGTGCAGAACTACTTCGGAGGACTCCAGCCGGAAGTACAGGGGCTTGTGAGTGCCGCATGTGGCGGCACTTACTTGAACAAGGACGTCAAGTCAGTCTGGGCCATCTTCGAAGGGATGACCGAGAACTCGAGAGTTGTAGACTCTACTCAGGCATTTCAGAAAGCCCCACAGCCATCACATCACCGAGAACATCACAAGGTGGCGAACATTTCGGACTCTGAATCCAACAACAACATGGGCTTCATTAGCAAGAAATTGACGTTGGTGGACGTGATTCACAAGCAGGTCCAAGACCTACAGCCGCTGCGAGAGTTGGAGAAACTCTCATCTCTACCTCAGCAGCTGAGTGATCTTTTGATGAAGGTCGCTGATCTTCAGATCCAGTACCAGCAGAGTCAGACCTCTTCAAACACGCATTCAGCACGGAGGATCGCGCCCGCTCCACCCACCCGTCAGATACATTACGTCCAGAGCGAGCCCGAGATTCCGCAGATTGATTGGCATGAGGATCAGTCTCATGCCAATTCCAGTCAGATCATCAGCACTGCAGAGATGGAGGTGGAGTCGCAATCCACTCTCGAGATCAACGGGATTTGGTATACTCCGATGTAGCAGCCGAGTATACCGAATCAGCAGCTGCAGCAGCAGTACGGTCATCCGCAGCATGGACGTCCACAGTTCCAGCACCGCCAGAGCTTCACGCCGCAGCAGTCTCATCCGAATGTCTACCATCAAAGACCGCAACCTTCAAATCAGCACCCTACTCAGTTTTCACCGAATTATTCTTTTCAGCAGTCACAACAGTCTTCCTCCACACCGCAGCGCTACTCCCAGCCTTCCACCTCTCAGCATTTCACGCCAAGGCAGGAGAGAGGAGCGAGCCAGGGCCACCACACCGAACCGGAGATGTCTTCACAGGCCCAGGCTCTCAACCAGATCTTGGATATGCTCAGTATGCTCTAGATCGCACACAAGACAGAGATGGAGCAGGTTAACCGTCGTCTGGACGAGTTAACCGTGCCGAAGACCACTCTCCCAGCCAAGCCTCAGATGAATCCGAACAACAAGAGGAGGCATCCAGATCAGGTATATCCTACGGGTAAGATCTTGTTTCCTGAATTTTCGTCTAACTCCATTCGTCTCAGGAGCGGTAGATCACCACAAACACCTGCTGGAGAAAAGGAGAGGGCACCAGAGGAGCAAGAACTGAACCATGATCCTGATGCCGAGGAGGAGAAACCGCAAGAGGATGAGGACACGGAATCAAGAGATGGGAGTAATGCCAACTCATCAGATATGGATACTGGCGACTCAGACGATGATATCACGCCAGATCAGGCAGAGAGCCCGGACAAAATGTTTTAGAGAGTTTTGTAAATAATTCTGAGACTCTCGATGTAAATGCTGATTCTGGGTTGAATAAAAATTCTGATTTTCTGACCCCTGAAATTGTTCCTTTTCCTGATGCTTTGTTTGGAAGAGGAAAGAAAAAGACCAAAAATAATGTTGTCACTCCAGAAACAGAACGTTTACTGAAAGATCACATTTTTCTGAAGATTCCACTGCATGATGCCTTGGATCATTTTCCTACGCTCAAGAATCAGTTGAGGAACAAATGTACTACTCGTAGGAAAAAGAGATCACGAGTTGAAAAACATATATTGACCAAGGCAACTTCGTGTGCAATTCGGAACAAGGTACCCAAGAAGAAGAAAGATTTGGGAGCTCACTATGTCAACTGTCAGATTGAAGACACTACATTCCATCGAACTCTCTTAGATAATGGTTCCTCGATTAATCTACTTCCATCCTCTTTGCTTGATAAGCTCAAGCTAGGTCCTCTCTATAAATCACGAGCGATACTTCAGTTTGCAGATCGATCTATAAAGAGACCTAGAGATGTGCTAAGGAACATTATCGTGACTGTTCAGGGCTCACAGTTTCCCGTGGACTTTACGGTCCTAGACATGACATGCCCTACACAGTTACACCTTGCTCCAATCATTCTCGGGAGACCCTTTTTGCAGACAGCAAGAGCACTCTTCGATTATGATGCTGGGAGAGTATCATTCCGTACAGACAATGGAGAGATACACATTAAGATGGAGAGAGAATGTAGCAGTCCTAGATCAGTATTGTCATTCACTTCAGAGGACACTAGTCTTGCGGAAGATTGCCAGAACATAGATGAGACTCAGTCTCCTGATCTTGAGAGTGTTTATTTTGATACCCACGATATCCTACACGAGGATAGGGTAGATCACATGGTACCTAGTTTTTCATATGATTGTTCATATACAGAGACATCTTTCATATCAGATTCAGATGAGCAGTCACCTGCAGTAGATATCTCTGTGCCGCAGATTGAAAGTACACATATTACAGCACAAGAGTCAATCGAATACATTAAACAGATCATACAGTCTATTCAGCGTAGAGAGTCGGATGGTGTAATGCTTACACATATAAACACCTTCTGTAGTCCGACTCCAGAGACGCATATTTCAGAAAAGAGAGCTATGCCGTATACAGAATTCAATTACAGAAGAAGCTCTACTGTTGCAGCTAGCGATCAGTATGCACACAAGAAGCAGAAAATTCAGTATGATCCTGGCTAGAGTGATCTACTTTGTATAGGAATCATGATCATTCCCTCACTTCCTCCTGTACAAATTCTTTTGAGCCATTCTTTTCTGGAGATTCACAACACTTGTATATTCTTCGTAGACCACAATCGTCCCCATTTTTGCTCGTCTTCTATGCTTAGGATACCAGATCCTAAGTATAGGGGTGACCGATTGCCCGCTGATTTACGTTTTATTTTTCGTGCTGATTCTTTTGTATAGCCATTCTTTTTCACAAATCACTAGTTCCCAATTTTTGGCTACACTCTTTTCTATACTTAGGATGCCTTATCCTAAGTATAGGGGGGACCGAGTGATTTCGATGATTTTGTATTCTTTTCCTTTTGAACTTTCGTTATTTATCCTTTTCATTCAGTCATCCCGTTTTTGCTGTCCCGTGATACTTACGATGACCTGAGCGTAAGTATAGGGGGGGTTGACTGACTTGTGATCGATATCCTTTTTCACCCACTTTTACTTAGCACGAGTTATGTCCTCCTTTTTCTCTTTTGACGCTATGAGGACATAGCTCAAGCTAAGTATAGGGGGTGCGTATATATTGTATATATACTTTCGGCCATAACTCGTACTTTTATGTATTTTCTATATCTAAAAAATCCATAAAAAGTGGGTACGGGTTAATTTAAAATCCACTATTTTATTTATAAAATCCTGGTAAATAAGTAAAAACATGCTTAAAATTTGTAATTAAAACTTATAATTAAACTTTCTACTTAAAATTTGTACTTAAAATATGTATAATACTTATTTAAAATCCTATTTATTAAAACATGTGTAAAAACCATTCAACCCTTGTAAAATACTTTGTAGATAAAAGTTGTGAAATATATTAGACACTTAACTTGAATAAAATATATCTTGTAAAATTTGTGAATAAAACCTTGTTTATAAAAATCATAAAACTCCATAAAAAATACAAAGTCCTAAAATTCGTAAAAATTACAAAATCCTTAAAATCCATAAAAATGAGTAAAATTTAGAAAATATACTTCACAAAAACATGGTTGCATTTGTATTCGCATTTTTCAGAATAAGTTTGATTTCCGGAACTAAGGACTGAGTCTAGTCTAAAGGATGGAGCTTGATTACGGCCTTTAACTCTTGTTGTAAGGAGCCTGACTATGAACTGGAATTTAGACTCTTCAGGTCTGGTGACTTAAAATATTTGGGTTCCGTAAAACCATATTCGAGAAATCAAGTCATCTGAGCTTAAGTAGACCATTTGGAGTCATCCGTACAACTCTACACCAGTGAACCAACCTTGAACACATGCACTCTACACTTAGCTCAACTCACATGGAGTTTCGAAGGGCAATACACCTTGGTAGTGCGTTTCTATCCTTATCTTTGCGGCATTGACGTCTAAAGACGGGAGAGATTGGGGTTGCGATAGTTGCTTCGGATGAGGGAAGGATCTGCTGACACAATTTTTCTAAGACCTCAAAAAATGGACGCACTAAAAAGATTCTATATCCGTCGAGGCACAAAAGATGAATGCAGTGCAAGCAAATTACAAAGTCAAAGTAATACAGAAGCCACCAAATAAGACCAAACTGGTCAAAGCTTCCACCAAATATGCCTGCACATCTTAGTGGAGACTCAGCTATACTGGTTGGGCTTCACAAGGAGATACGTCTACACTGGTCGCACTCCACTTCTTTTCTCATTCTTCTAACTTCTCCCTATATTCGATTGTGGACATAGCAGAACTGAACGCAGAAGGGAATACCTCCATCCCTGAGGAAAGAGTAGCGGGATGAGGAAGCCATAGGAGTGTATAGCCAGGATTGATGGTTTCTTCGGTTCTTTAAGCAGGAAGAGCTAAATCAATTCACGCACTGTACAAGTTGACTTCAAGGATGATAGAGTTTGCGATATGAATAAGTGAGTCTGAACTAGCCGATGAAGTGATCTTGAGTAAGGATTATGGAACTTGAAGACTGTTGAGGATAAAATCCTAATCCTAGTTAAGGTTCCGACAAAATGCTTGTTTCAGGCCCGATCGAGCTCTGTCCTTTGTCTGTTCTCATGAATTGGTTTAGGAAAACAAATTCATTCTAACTTTCTTTCTTCTTCACTTACTTTTTCAAAATAAGTGTTTGTTAAGGGACTAGCAAAGTTTAAGTATAGGGGGTTGATGAATCCATGATTCATTAACTTTTCTGTCGCATTTTGTTATAAAACCCTTAACAAATACATGTATATACCCATTAATTCTCATATTTTAACAAAACACCATTCATGTGTAAATATTCACTTTTAACCACTAAAATCATGTAAATAAATAAAGAACCAGAAAAATAAAGAAAAAGGCAGATTGAATATATGTATATATATACAATATGACTTAAAATATAAATATAGATGTAAGATATATTTATAGTCCAACCCTCGAGACCAAGTCAGCATGGATTGGTCGACAAACCAATAAGTAGGGGGAGATAAGGAAAGAAAACCAGAGAAAAATAATTTAAAATATACATATGCACCTTTCACTATTTATACAATAAATACAAAACTTCAAAGAATTTTAATTATTTCATATGAACATATTTTTCGCCAAACTCTTCTCCTAATGATTCCTAAAAATGTATATAAAAATATAAAAATAAGTTAAAAAAATTACCCTATATGTATGCCAAGAAACTCAGCCTACAAATTGTCAAAATCTCAACTTCCGAACATCATAACTTCCTCATACGAACTCCAATTCTACTCTACTCACCTTTAAAGTTCATAAAATAATATTCTCTAATTTATAAAGGTGGTTTCATCGAATTCGGAGTCCGTTTGCAAAAAGTCGGTTTTGGGACCAAAAGACAACGGGGTTTCTGGGCTATTTATTTTCTATAACACACACTATTTCTCATTTTCTTAATTTTATATTTTCTAAATTATTTCATGATCTTATAGTTTCACCATAAATTATTTCATAATTTTTGGAGATTATTTATTATTTTAATAAAATCAAAAACCCTAAAATATAGGTATAAATGACCTACTTAGATACTAACTCTATTTATTAAAATATGTACATTAATTTATAAAAATCTATAAAAATTCTTATAAACCTTATTTAATATTCTAATAATTAAGAAAATATAAAATTAATTTTTACTTATTTATTTATTAAATTAAAAATCTAAAACCTATTTATAAATACATATTTATTAATATAATATTTATATTTTAAAAAATATTTATTATTTATTAAAAGTAATTAGTCCATAAATTAGGAAATTAATTTATCTACACTTTTTGTATTTACATTAATTTAAAATAATGTAATTTACTATTTTATACCTAATTTATAATATATTTACACTTTAGGCCAACCAGGTGCTGACACTTGTCAGCACTTGGGGCCTTCTTCCCCCAAGGAGTTGTTTCACCCGATTCTGTTCGACCGGCCATCTTTCCCTATTTATCCCGCGCCACTCCAGAACCTTCTGACCGATCTTAACCCTCAAATCTCTCCTCCTAACTACCAGCTACCTCGCCGGCCGTCGATCTGACCTTGGAGCCCAAGCAAACTCCCTATTTAAAGCCCCTAAGGTCGCCATTAGAGCTTAACCTTCCAACTACCCAAGAGCTTCAGCTCCAGGTTACCCGATACCCTTACTTCCCAGCCTTGCTCTGGTCGACCTGAGGCGGTAACAGCGCCGTGGAGACGCCAGCGAGGAGGAGGAGTCATCGGAGGATCGTTCCAAGGCTTCTGTGGCCTTACATCGTCGCCCAGCGCGCGTCGGAACTCCGGTCTTTGGCTTCCGTCGAGCAACAGTCCAGGTAATACACCTAGACATTTCCCTCAGGCCTCTTCCTCCATTTCGTTGTTTTATTTCTCGATAGACGTGTGTTGATTAGCAACGATAATCCGCGATTTAGGAAGATTGATCATCCAGCTTAGACGCACTACCATAATTTCCTTTCGATTCATTTCACATTCGTTTCAAATCGATCATCATTTCATCTATTTCACGTATCTGGTTGTTTGGCTGGACATTTAAGTTTTTTTTATCATCTTTGGAGCTAGAGATCTTTAATCCTTGGCCGATTCCTAGCGAATCGAGCATATGATTGTGATCTTTGCAGATCCAACATCGACGCGAAACATTTCTCTACTGCTGAAAGCCTTTGATAGCCATCAGGATTCGTCTCCAAAGATGGGTCGCCATCAATGAGCCACCTCCAGGAAGCTTAGATCGTCGTCTTCGTTGACTTGCCACCACCGCTCGGAGCAGCGCCGGCCACCTCTCTACCGCGGGCGAGCTTGAGGGGTGGAGGAGCCACCCCTCTGGCCCCGCTGGAGCGCCAAAGCTGTCGAAGGTTGGCCGCGATAAATCGGAGAAGAAGACTCGTTCTCCTGGGGCTCAACAACCTCAAGAACAGAAGGCTTACAGAATCGCGACACGTGGCATAGGCTGGAGCGTCCAATCAGGGCGCGCGACTTCTTATCTCAGCCGTCGATCTTGAAACGGTAGAACGATTGCAACTTAAGCCCAGCCAGCTTCCAGAATTCATTTCCGCCTCACAGGGTTTTGCTATTTGCATTTAGGTCCCTCCGCAGGGACCTAAATGTAAATATTTGTTTACTTTTTCTTCAGAACAGTCTGTGAGGACCTAATTGCAAATATTTTAATTAGAATTTTCTTGCGCTTATGCCCCTGGGCTATAGGGGTTGTTTCTACTTTGTGTGACCTCGGTTTTTAACGATTTCTTGAGGGTAGTTACACAACTACCCCAGCTACTTAGTATAAAATTTTCGTGGAGTTTTGATGAGTTTTCGACGTGTTTTGATTTTATCGAAAGCCGTCTTGTTTTGTTTGGATTTCTTGTGTAGTTCGAGCTCGCGGCTCGAACCCCGATCACTTTACAATATAGTATCACATATATACTATCCACCTACTATATAATAAATAAATCTTTTGAAATATCCATTTTTGAAAATTAAATAAAAATTTGAAAATAATAAAATCAAATAAAAACAAGAAAAATAAAAATCAATAAAAAAAGGGTTTTGATTTGATCACATAGAGAAGAATTAAAAATAAAATTACGAGGACAAAAATCTGAGGAATTTATTCTGCCTCCTTGAGTTCGACCCAGGAATACTTGCCTGGTAAAATATTAGTGAACGATTTTCTTCGGAAAACCGTAATTGTTTGATAGGTTCAAGAACCGATTTTGTTTCACGGCTTTTGGCTACAACCGACTACTTCCTTCATCAATAACAAAAGTCGCGAAATCGATTCTTTAGCCTCATCAGCGGGGCCAAGGGAAGCTTCGCTACTCGTTACTCGAGTAGCAACACAGGGGAGAAACCCTTGTGGATCATGCCGCAGAGGAGTCTTCACAGGAGCAATTGGGTGTTGTCGCCACCTATTTGCTCCACTCTCTCTCTATTCATATTAGAAATAAGAGAATGATCTTCTGAGGTTGCCGGAGATATGCTTAAATAGGTAGGAGTCAAGGGGATCAAGGATTAATGGGGACAATGATGAGAGGGGTAACGAGTCACAGGGATGGGTTGGCAAAAACTAGGGATTAGGTTAGTTACGAATTGGTGGTTAGGATGAAGTCGATAATGGAGGTCAACTGGTGATGGGTTGTTAGTGTCGTAAAGGTATGGGATTTGGGTTCCTGGTTGTTAGGAATGGGGTTTTGTTTAACACGAAAATTAGGAGGTCGTGTTGACTCACAAGGCGAATCAACAGTCGTTGAGTTGTCCTGGCACGAAATCCGCGTTAAAATAACAATTAACCCACAACAGAGATCAAACAATGAAAAGCGGTGCGGAGTTAAAGTTTATTATAACTCTACAAAAGACGTGTATAGTGCAAGTAGTGTAGAGGTACACAGGGAGCAAGTAAGTAGGCTAGGGAAAATGAATGCTCAAAAATGAGTGTGATCGATTTGTCTATATGTGCTATTTTTTGTGGTTCTAATTTTATATTTTGATTTTTAATTTTCTGATTTTATATTTTCTTTTTATATTTTATATTTTTTGTATTTTATTTTTCTTTTAAATTATAATAGAAGATATATATAATAAGGGAAAGAGAGAGATAATGAATTTATAAGAATAGGTAAAAATAAGAAAAATTTGGGAAATAAAATATTTTTGTGCTTTTTATATTTTTATAATGTTTTTATGATTTTTCTATAATTTTTCTAATTTTTTTGGTATTTTTAAAGTCAAAAATAATCAAAACATGGAATAAAATATAGATTCGGAATTAAAATGGAGATACAAAAATAGTAAATAGTACCCAAAATTCTCCAAATTAATTTTAAATTAAAGATAATAGAATAAAGAAAATTTAGAAATAAAAAATAGATTTTTAGGATTTTTATGGATTTTATATATTTTTAAAAAGTTTTTAGGGGTTTTGCAAAATTTTATGGGTTTTCGTTTATATTTTTTTAGTGATTTTTGGTCTAAACATCAAAGACACTAAAATACACAAAATATTTTTTTGGGGGAGTTTTTCGAAAACATTTTTTATTTTTTATGTATTTTCTAATGCAAATAGGGAAATAAAAATATGGTGTTAAAGTGTGATGCAACAAGAATTTATGCCAATTTTTGGAGTTTTTTTGAGATTTATAGATGCATAAAATAAATACAAATAATAAAGAGAAAATTCAACCCTAGTAGGGGTATTTCTGTAGTTATGCAAAAGTCCATGGGCCAACATGCAATTTTTCCAAAAAAATACAATGCAATAAAAAACACTCTGGACCAATTAGAAATCACCAAGAATCCAGGGTTATAACTGTAAAATTACCAAGTTGGACGTGACAAGAGTGTGCACCTAGCGAGGACCTAAGCGTAATTAACAAAACTTAGGGGACTTAATTGCAAAATGACCAAAAAATATTGTACTGCATTTAAACGTTCCGGGTCTTAACAATAATACGAATATTCCTAGGGATATTTCTACAAAATCACCTAAGTCACGTGCACAAGGCATGTGACCTGGCAAGGACTGAATAGCAATTAATGAAAACTTGGGGGGCGATGTGCAAATTTTACAAAATAAATTAATGGTCGAGGAAAGTTTAAATAGTAATTATTAAATACAAAATTTGGTGGGGGAAATGCAAAATACCCACGCCTACTTATCGAACGGCTGACGCTCCTTCACTTAGGACACGTATCTGCTTGGGAAGCGTCGATACCGGTTCGCGCAAACAGTTGCGATCAGGTGATCCTTGACGCGATCAACGGCCGAGGATGAATCAATCGGACAGCAGCTGCTCACCTGGGCTGGCGCTCCTAATCTGACGGCGGGGAGATAGCGCCGACGAACGGGGAAGAAACTTCACCGGAGCGAACTTCTTCCCGATGTGACTCTCCTCTTCGGCGTCCTTTGATGCTCCAAAAATGCCAGAAGTGCTCCTACGGGGGTCCCTGATCGGCTGGGGGAGACAAAATAGGTGGAGGATCACTGTAGGCCCGCCACGAAGTCAGAGATGGTGGCTGCCCCAGGATGCTCTGGCCAATAGCAAAATTCTCTCCCAGGTGCGCGTGAAGTCCAAGTACCTGTAAAAGAAGTTAACAGGGTCACAGGCAAATTGCCACGACCCTTCAATGGGAAAAACCGGAGCAAGTTCCCGCGAGGGGTGATGAGGTGGTTAATCGACGGGAGGAAATTAAAATGGAGGAAGGGCTTTAATTGCGCAACTACGGCAAATAACAAACGCAAGAAAAAATAAAGAAAAAGGGGACCTCGAAGGCTGATATGCCCGAGATAGGAACCTCATGGCCGTTGGCCGTAGATGGGTTGGAACCGGCCCTAGGCCGTCACCTGAGCCTCCCTCGTTGGCTAGAGGAGGTCTGTCACACCTCCGGTCTGGAGCACGACGACCAGGAGGTCAGACTGGGGTCAAAAGGGGTTCAAAGATGGAAGTGAAGCTCAGGGGTGTTTTTGAACGAGTGAAGGATGCGACTCCAAGATCAAGACGTAGCGGTCGTTTCGATGGATCAATCCCCAAGATGAATCTTGGGTGTGTAAGGTAAATGGATGGGGAGAAAAATCATGCAGAACACATCATGAAAGAGTGAAAGACTCATCCTCGAAAAATCCGCAAACATGGCAAAATGAGGTTCTGACGCTGGGGCAGGCGTGGGTCAGAGAGTTGACAGCGGGTCAACTCTCCGGCCCTCTTGGTTGGTCCACGTGGACCAACTAGGAAAAAGCCTAAAAAATATTTTGTAAAATCATTTAAAATAGCAAACAAAATTAATATTTTTTTGTTATTAAATAAAAAAATATTTATTATTTTCTGAATTATTTTATGATGATTTTTATTTATTTTTTCGAGGTTTAAAGTTATAAGTTACCTTTTATGAGCTATATAGGTTTTTATATATTTTATTATTTTTATTTTTTTTTAAATTTTATTTATATATTTTATATACTTATGACTTATTTTTATAGAATTAATATATTTTTATTCTATTTTTCTGATGTTTTTTATATAATTAAATAAATAGAAGTATTAATTATATAGGTATACTTATTGGTATTATACCTATGTATTTCATACAAGTATTTTACTTTTATGTTTTATTTCGTATTTTATTCATGTTTTAATGTACACATATATTATAAATAATATTTACAAAATTATAAAATTATAAAATTATAGAAATAATGAATAATAAATAAAATGAATATTTTAATCTTGGTTTTCATAGGTGGAGATCTTAATGGACATGTGGGAAAAGATGTTTCAGGGTATGCAAGTGTGCATGGAGGACATGGTTTTGGGGATAGAAACAAAGAGGGAAAAGTCATTCTGGATTTTGTAACTGCATATGATCTTTTCATAGCAAACACTCTTTTCAAGAAGAGGGAGGAGCATTTAATTACTTATAAGAGTGGCTCAACTAGAACACAGATAGATTACTTTGCATTGAGGAGAAGAGATCGATTGTGTTGCAAAGATTGCAAAGTAATCCCTGGAGAGAGTTTGACAACCCAACATCGCTTGTTAGTCTTCGATTTACAAATAAAAGGGCTGGTAAAGAAAAGGAAGGTTCCTAAGATCACTAGAACTAGGTGGTGGAATCTTCCGCTGAAGCAATCAAGCTTCATGGAGAAGGTTTTAGAAGACTTATCTTGGGATTGTAGCGGTAGTGCAAACGAGATGTGGGAGGCAGTAGCATCTTGTATCCGAAAGGTAGCCAAAGAGATGCTAGGCGAGTCAAAAGGAGGAGCTTCGGGTCAAAAGGAGGCTATGTGGTGGAGTGAAGGGGTGCAAGAGAAGCTAAAAATTAAAAGAGCTTGCTTTAAAGCTATGTCTAAGGATAGAACAGTGGAAACTGTCATAGACTATAAAATAGCAAAGAAGAAAGCAAAGAAGGCTGTAAGCGAAGTTAAGTCAAAAGCTTATGAGGTTTTGTATAAAAATCTCAACTCTAAGGAGGGTCAAAAGGATATATTCAAGTTGGCCAAAGCAAGAGAAAGAAAGACCAAAGACCTTTCTCAAGTAAGATGTATTAAGGATGAGGAAGGTCGCGTGCTTGTTCCTCAGAAGGATATAGAGACTAGATGGGAGCAGTACTTCCATAAACTTTTCATTGGAGAAGGAAATAGAGAGATCACTTTGGGTGATCTAGCTAGTAGTGAAAGTTACTTGAATCATGCATGCTATAGACGAATACAAAGAAAAGAAGTAGAGGAGACTTTGAAGGTTATGAGACCTGGGAAAGGTGTTGGACCGGATGACATCCCTGTAGAAGTATGGAAAGTTTTAGGTGAGCGTGGTTTGACTTGGCTTACGAATCTGTTCAATGTTATTTGGCGAAGCAAGAAAATGCCTGAAGATTGGAGGAGGAGTATCGTGGTGCCTCTTTATAAGAACAAAGGAGACATTCAAAATTGTTCAAATTATAGAGGTATCAAGCTGATGAGTCACACTATGAAAATTTGGGAACGTGTGATCGAAAGAAGGTTGAGGCAAGTTTCCCAAGTAAAAGAAAACCAATTCGGATTCATGCCAGGTCGCTCAACTATTGAAGCCATCCATTTGCTGAGGAGAACAATGGAGATTTATAGAGCTAAAAGGAAGAATCTGCATATGATCTTTATTGATTTGGAGAAGGCTTATGATTTCGTCCCATGAGAGATACTGTGGAGAGTTTTGGAGAAGAGACAAGTACATGTCCTATAGAAAACACTTCGACCGATAGAAAAAATCATTTATACATAGAAGTAGATAATGATTCATAATCGTCCTCTTATTTAGTTGTATGTAAATAATACATAGTGTCATGGATATTTACTCTTCTTCGAGAAGAATAGGGGTGCTTGACAAACCCTAAAAATACCTAATTTAATAGTGTGAATTAATGAGTTGTAGTCGGGAAATCTAGGATTGATCAAAAACTGCTTAATTGATTAATGAATTAAATTCGAAAGCGGTCAAAATTATTTTACTTGTACAAGCCAAAGGTCAACCTCGGGGAGGCAATTGTCTCCTTAGGTCAATTTTCAGGTAATTTAGATACTAGATTTTCAAGGATGATTTTAAAAAAATCATGCAATTAATGAATGAAATGCAAATGTGACTAAGTCCAAGGGTCTAATTATAGAAATTTTATCAAATGATGTCCAAAAATCCTAAACCTTTGCCAGAATGTTAATGCATGCAAATTTAAGCTATTGTGAATTTAGTAATTTTCATGTGCAAATGAATTTTTAATGAATTACACAATGCACAATTGATGACATAGAGTAATTTAACTTTAATAAATAGCAAATCTCAATATTTTCATAAAACAAAATTGTCCTACATGTATATAATCACTATTTATCTAGGAAACATTTCAGATCCTAAAAATACTAAGTTCACAGTGAATTAAAGCTTGGTTACTCAAATTACCAATTAAGTTACTTTAAGCAAAATATGTATGCAAATGAAATGATTATAGGAGGCATTATAGAGCACAATTAATTCTACGAAAGATTATTTTTCTATTATTTTTGGAGCAATAAATAATTTAATATGAATTTTAAAGCTTACAATGGGTAAAATGTGGAATTTCTCACCAAATTAATATCAATAAATCAATTCAGGTGTAGAAAAATACATTTAGTTCACCATGTGATAGAGAATTAATCGTCAACATAATGCAACTTTTTAAATAAAAATATGATGCAAAATTAGAATTCAAATGTGCATTGCAACACAGGGATATAAATGCAATTACAAACCATAAATTAGACAAAACAAATGCTCACAAGGACTACCCGACAAGGTATTTATGCTATTATTCCATGTGGGTGTGCAAGAGGACTGAAGTGCAATTCTTAGAAGGAAGAAGGGTGTGACTGTAAAATTCCCTCCACTTATCAATGAATAGCCATTCATCTACCTGTATTCTTCCATTTTGTCTTTAGGTTCCTATCAAAATACCTGAAAATGATGCTAACTTGTGTAAATTAACATTCATTATTTATCTTAAATAATACATAAACGCCTATATTTAAATCCAAAATAAAAGAACAAAGAAAAGAAAAGAAAAATAAATGAAGTATCAAAAATATACTGAATGACTCTAAACCCCGATCGGTAAGGAATAAAGTAGGGGAAGATAAGGGTCATATATTGTATTTAGAAACCATAACTCACACCCTATAAATAGCCATTTTTACTCTATTTTTTTCTTCATTTTATACACCTTAAATAATAAAATGTTTAATGTGAAACTTGTACATGAAAATATATAAAAAATTATAAAAATAATTACACATAAAAGTAATGCACAATTCAATTGAGACAAACAGATGAAAAAGATGCAAAGCGAACTTCACATATCAATATCTTCTCCATATATATACAAAATTTGCCAAATTCAACTCCATTGTATTTCAAATTAAATTATTGTCTTAATGAAATGTTTTCATTAAAAATGGAATTAAGATACAAAAGTTGATATTCTGGGGTACCATTGTACTCTGTATCTGTATATTATATTCATATATTTTATTCCTTGTATTTTTACTCTACATATATGTTTAAATAATTGTATATACTATTTAAAATATATTAAAAATATTAACATAAATAGAACCAATAAAATGCATTTTAAACAAATAACTCATTAAAACATATAGATATATTATACATATAATGTACATACATACAATTATATATCTATATAAATAAAGTCATAAAAATAAAATATGCAATATGTACTAAATTATATTATTAATATGTAAAATATGTAAGTATGATAATAATATTAAAAATACAAAATAAAAATAAAAATACATAGAACAAATGTATAAAAACCCTATAAATGTACATGTAAAAATCATCTTATAATATGTAAAGTTGCAAAATAAATAAAAAACATGATAAAATAGTTTATTAAATAATAAACATTTTCTATGTTTTAAGTTTTATTTAGTTAAATAATTTCCTATTTTATTTTTAAGTCTCTTTTCATTTTTATTTATTTTTGTTTTGTAGTGGTTGATGTGGCCCAATTAGGGCTCAACAAGCATTGATTGTAGGTCAATTGTACCATACACAGCCAACGACCTTTTAAGCTTCATCTACTCCCTCCATCTCCAATTCTTCACACATGATACATGGCTCGATGCGCTACGATTGCTTCATGAAAAATCTTTAGAACACTTTCTCCCATGATGCCATAACTCTAAGTTCATCAAACTATCGCCGACTCGATCAGAATCATGTGATTTATCAAACCTCCTCGTTCTACTATAAAATGGCATCTCCAGCTTCCAATTCAAGCTTAATCGCTCCTTAATCCATGTAAGCCATGGGATTGGTATATGGAAGGTTTCCCTCGTGACAGGAGGTGGAATTCATCAATCCAAGCATGGAGAGGTGGATTGGAGGCTAATTCAACCTCGTCGAATATCCTCTAGGTTACCTCTGCTCACATGCCCCCCCCCCAGCCGTGTGAGTAGCTTTTTCCTAATTTCAATTTCACTTTTAGATCCTTAGTGTAGTTGCACCTTTAATTCATTTAGATTTCATCACAATCATCAAAAATCCCAAAAATATAGTTCATCAGAGAACTAGGCTCAAGTCCTCTATTAACCATCCAAACTCCATTGTTACACCTCGTTGTCCACCTCATCTCTATCCCCCTCGCTGCTACAGTATTATAGACCACCCCTCCACCCTCGATCTTGCACAGATCGAGGAATTAGATCTCCTCTTCGCCACCATCGTTGGATACCATCCCTCTCACCTCATGAGCTACCATTTCCCCTAACAATTGGGTCGAGGGGCATCGCCCTCGAGCCCTAAATCTTTTCGTGTAGGTTCGAGCCCCTGAGAACTCTATCTGGGGTTTTCAATCATGGATTCCTGCTCCAGGTTGCTCAACCTCCAAACCTCCTCTCAGCGAGGTCTCAAACATTTTGAAGGTGCCAATCAATGCGCAGGGCCATCAAGAACATTTTCAGACTGGTGTGAGCTCTCCAAGTGGCCAGAGATGTGATATTGGATGAGTCGAAGTTTACCAGGGACGAGTTCCTCATCTATTCTTCCACATCCCTTCCCCATCATCGGACGAAGAACAAGGCTCGAACGATGTCCTAACCATTTGATTGAACTGAAAATACGACACAAGCATAGTTGTTTGATCGTTCATCTGATCTAATTGCAACCGTGGATCAATGATGCATCATCAAGTGATCTCAACCCTCCATCATGTTAAGGGATCAAGATCCATCGTCCATAAGCACATACCTTTTACGCCTTTCTGTATTACTATTTAGTATTGTAAAAAGCATATATTACATGTAATATTTTTAGTAACAATTGCACGCGGGACCTTGAATTTGTTTGATATTACAAATTGGTCCTTCTACCTCACGTGTACCTACACACTAGCCTTTGTAAAAAATGCATGTATGCCCCTATGTTATTTAGACACGCGAACCCACAATGAGCCATTATGCAATAAATGCTATTGCAATTCATTCCCTGATCTGAAAATAAAAATAATTAGTTTGCATAATATGTCCCTTAGTGCAATTAGGGTTATGTACCATGGCCATATAATGATCATATAGCTATTGATTCAAATGTGGAATCATATAGACTGGTGCTTGGATAATATCTAGAGAGTTATATTGAGGACTCATCATGTACCGTCAAGTGATTATTAAGAGAGGATCCCCAGCCTGAGAGTAAAATGCTAATTCTTCTCTAGAGGTTGATATCTAACCGACCTCTTGATTTAGATCCTCTACATATGAATAGAGATTTGGAGGTGTTAGATAAGTTAGTCAAAGAGTTGACTTAACGAGATCAAGATAACCGAGTCCTATGTGGTATACTCTCATGATATAGGAACGCATCCTCTGATCAGAGATAGGTGTGTTACTATATGTCTGAGTATGTACATTTGGTAGATCGATATGTTGATGATCTAATCAAGGTCTATACACCAGTGAGCTAGTGTGCATACAAGGGCATATGAGGAGTACAATCTCTCAAAGGGATCATATGGGTTCATTACAGAATAGGAAGACATGAGCTCACTCATGAGATATTGGGATCAAATTTTGTGCATTGTCGTCTCGCTTTGGGAGCTTGATTGAATTTGTAGATTTGATATATGCTTTTGGAATGTATAAGATCAATACCTAGGTATGATATATGCTTTTGGAAAGTATATGATCAATACCAATGCTCGAATTATAAACTTAATGATAAAACCCTGAAGAAGATAGTCTAAAATTGATATAAATCTTTGGGTTTATTCTAGGTATTGCACTATGCAGGATGTATGGGTATTAGTAATACTCGATAGTGATGTTATCAATAATCGATTGTATAACCATGACGTTGCCATTCCGAGGGAGTGATAAAACAGGTATGGATTTTAGTGACTCCTCTTAGTAGAGAAGTGATCTAATCTTAGTCCAAATTTTGGACTTTGATATGAATGTGATTCAGATGCAATGACAAGATTAGATTTACGGCTTTGAATTAATCAAGCATCTATGAGAGGTCCCCTTGGTCTAGATTTGAGATATGATCTCAATATCCAAGTCACTATGTGTGGAACATACAATCGTCAAGTCCTTATCTCCAAGTATCCGCAGAGAATGAGCATTATTCTTGAAAGAATTCAAGAACAATTCCATTGATATAATGTATATCCAAGCATTGAGAAAATTTGATAGTTAAATGTGATTTAATTATCATGAATAATATGAATTTGATTCATATTATTTGGCCTTATAAGAAGAGTTATCTAAGATATTTAAATGTGATTAATTACCAAAGATGTGAATAATGTGAATATGATTCATATTATTTGGGCACATGAGAATTAAGATCCAACATAATTATATATGATTTAAATCAAAAATATGAATACTATGGATAGAACTATCTACAGTCATCGAATATATTATAAATGCAATTTATAATATATAAGAGAGAGATGTTTGTGAATAACATTTACAATTTAAATGTTGATGTGAATTGGATTCGCATTGGATGATTAATTAAAATATAATTTACATTTTATTTTGAGTGTAAATATGATTCACATTTTTTCAATGCCATGAATGAAATGTTCACAAAATAATTTTAAATTATTTGTGTGAATGAATTTACAACAGATGTTGTTGTAAATTATGGAGAAATTCGTCGGATCCAAGATTCCATGAAATAGGAAAAGAAGCCACTTTCCAAATGAGGAGGATGGACAGCCACCAAGTCCAAATTGGATTAGTGGTCACCCACCCCCATTATGGAAGGAGGCTTTCCTCCTTCCTATTTCTCCTAGATTGTTTTAATTAATTAAAGTTAATTTGTATTGATTATTATTCAATATATATTTAATTTAATCAAATTAATTGTTGTTGTATTTCTAAAATAAAATCGTGGCCATTGAAAGAAACACAAATCAATCTCAACAATTGATTTTGTATTGTCCATGGATTGTGATCCATGTATTCCAAAAATATTATAAAAGAAGAGATAAGCCTAGCTCTTCATTGTATACAACATAATTTCGCTCTCTCTCTCCCTCTCATTCCCACGCCCCCTCTCTTTCTCTCTAGAGTGCTCGTCCACTATAAACCTTAGAGAGGAATGTCGTCGCTGCCACACCGTTGTGTCGCTGATGCGATTACTCATGGATATCCATCTCCTTCGATGTGCTTCGCTCATAAAGAAGATAACGGATCTCATTAGGTGATATTGGGAGATTTTTCATTTGGATCATCAACTTGGATTATGAGGACCACGAGTTTCATCAACGCGCTCGCAAGCATCTCTTTCATTAGATCGGACTTGAGATAGAAGATCTCTTACTTTAGAGACACGATCGCAACCATGCTTCAAGAGGTATTCCAAATATCTACTTTGCGATTTAGATGAAACGATCCAAGAAATGTTCTTGGATCATGTGGTTTCATCGTTTTAAATATTCAAATTATGTTGCCTCGAGCAACTAGTGTGATTAGTCATTCCGATCGCATATGGTGTGATCTCCATGCTTTTGTGATGCGCTTAAGGTTTTTCTCATAACCTTCAAGTGGTATCAGAGCCAGGTTGAGGTCCTGTATATGATCCGAAACCCTGGGCGATTTGCTTCATTTTAGATGTGTGGGAATCATTGTTTCTGCATTGGATGCAAGAGTTGAATTGTTTTTCCGTTAAATTAAAAACTTATTATTTGTGCACTATTTGGGTGTGCTTTTTATTATTAAAATGTATTTAGAATGTCTAAATATGTCTCAAAAATAGTAACCTAACATTGGTACCAAAAGTGTATGAAAATGATTCGAAGAGTTCCCGCCATGAAAATTGTTTTGCATGTATTCATGGATCTGTAAGAAAATTATTTTTTATTACTGTTTTTCTGTCATTAAATACGAAATAAATACTTGAATTAAGTAGAAAATCAAACCAGCATATCGCTCGGATTTTTTTCATGCGATTCTGAATCTGCATGCCATAGATATTCAATATTTAGTGGAGATGGGTCGGAAGATAATTAGATCATCAAATCTCTTCACTTAATGTGTTTATAGTTCAATGGAAATCATGGAAATTATGAATTTATATTGATTAGTTATGATTCCTAATAATTATTAAAATAATTGATTAATCATCATAGGTCATTGAATGTATGTTTCGTGAAAATCCTAGTTTCTCCTATAATAGTTGTAAGATAATCTTTACATGCATAACATTGTTACTTGAACATGATTGAGGATTTGTTTAGCAAATATCTTTATAATATTAATTAAAACAGTTTTGATAAATATTATATGGTATAACTTCAGTTGTAATGTTGAATATCATCTCAAATACAAAATGATCAAATCACATTATCCTAACCTGAGGCAGATATGGTGTCTAGTCAGGGATCGTTGGGGTAGTAGGTTACTCCGTGAGTGATCTGTCTCACATCATATGTGTATTGGGCCTATTGGCCATGACAGCGGGTAAGGAAAGGATAATGCTTGAAAAGATCATGATGAATTTATCTAATGATTAAATTTGAATGATACGTATTTTGAGATTATACCATCCTTCAAGTAACAATCAAGATTATTTTATTGGTTGATTGAATTAGATTGATAATTGATTTAATATGATTAAATAAATTAAATCCAATTAAAGACTATATTATAAATAGAATAGTATTTCCCTTAGAAGAACTAATTATGTGAATATGATTCATAATAATTATTAAAATTTGAACATGATATGGAGGATCACATTAGTGACATCCACGGTCTCTCGTCAAGGTGAAGGGTCCCGTCACCATGGATTGTATGTAGGAGATGCATGTTTGAAGTGACAGCTCATGCATACAAGTGCACTTGGATTGGGCTCTTTGCTTCTCGAAAGAGTAAGGTCGTATGCGTAATGACCCCAATATCGAGTCTTCATATTATTGGGATGATATTGGATTGCACATAGCGAGTGCTATTACTGGTGAAGGTTTGTTCAATTAACAATGAGTCAACATCACCTTAGTGGTGGTGGGCTCGGGTGTTAAAGATCGAATTGGGAAATGCAACTTGGACTTGCAATGTAGAATGTGTTCCCATTTATTTTTATCTGAGTTACATGTTCTCATATTATTGGGATGTAACAAAGGTAAGAAGGAGATCCCATATCTTGCTTGAGATATAATGGTAAGTATATCTCTTACTTTGAAAGTGAATAAGGGGATGAACATTCAGAGTTGACAAGGCAAGGCAACTTTGATATAAAATCCTTAACCAAAGTAAAATATGTATTTATGCAAATTATCTTATTTCAGATAACCTACATTAAACCTACTCAAAACTATACTCAATAATAACCAGTAAAGTATCATGGATTGGATCCATGATCAAGATATTGTACTTGTATTTTGATACATAATGTATGCGGTTGCAATGTGCACGTTTCCTCATAACAATGAGGAATGATCATTAAATAGATAATAGGACATTAACCTTGGGTTTATATGTCTCTATAGTCTTGATCTCCAATCAAATGTGCTTTGGAAGCATCACGTCGATGATGATCGTAATTATCAAAAAATCTTATAAAACCTAAGAAGATGTTTTGCATACATATGTGCTCTCGATATTTAATCATGAATGACATGGTTCACTGCATTATGCAGAACGGTAGCTTGATAAGAGATGATGTACTCAAAATGTTTGAGTACCTACTTGAACCAAAGATTTTAAGAGTTATGATGAATGCAGATATGATGAGTTTCATTATTCTACTATCTATACTCTAGTCATTCATGAAGCTTCATAATATTCATATTGTATGAATTGAATGAAGCATGTATAAAATGTTGAAATAATCTTAAATTGAAATCTTTTTAGTTCAACGTAAGAGATCATTTGTCTTAAGCAATGGTTGTTTATAGATGAAGGAAGCACAGTGGAATCATGGGTCTGACCCATGTGAGAAGAAAAGTCAAAGAGATTATTGTACTTCTGTAATTTCCACGCATATGACATCCAAAGAATTAGATGAATGCCAATATTGCAACAAGCTAATGTACCGATAGTTTGACTATCTAGACTGTCTAAGTTCCTTAGAGAAGGACTCAGATAGTGCATCGGCATATTATACATCTTCATATAATCGTTGAAATTGACTTGCTTATTAGATAAGATCAAAGTCTAATAATTGCATCTCATTCAAGGTTTGATGGTCATACACATGGATGTTGATGCACTTGTTGCAACAATCTCCATTAGATAGATAGAATACATATTTTCAGTGGAGCCCTCAGTCTTAGAGAATGTCTCTATGACCTAGATGTTAGAATGCATTCATTGTTTATTTCTAAATGTTGGAAATAAACATGCATTCTGGAATAGACCTATCATAAAGAGTTATGATGGATATATTTCAGATAGTGATCGAACATCTAGAGGACTCTACTTAATTAGAAAGTTAATGAATGGTTCATTAACATTTCTAAATACTGAAAATTTAAACCTTAAAAGATCAATAAGATGATGAAGATCATTTGAGACTGATCTGGTGTTAAGCTTTGGACATATGTATATTGATGTGATAAATAGACTAGCAAGAGATGAAACTTTAGATTGTTTAAAATTTCAAATCGTACATGCTTGTGAACATTGTATTCAAAAGTAAAAATGTCCAATACAACCTTCACTGGGAATGGTGTAAGATACCTAGATATTCAAGGTCTCATACATGTTGATGTATGTGGATCATCTATATCATAATAAACAATAATGATATGTGATATCTATTGATGATAATTTGTGATATGAGATTTCTTCCTTTCACCTTATAAATCTTTGAAATGTTCAAAGATCTCACAATATTGGTTTAGAACCAAAGTTTGGAGGAAGATAAAAAGAATTTAATTTAACATGTGTAGCTAGTACCTATTAGAATGAATTCAAGGAATACCTTATGCACAAAGGAATATAAGTCCTATCTCACTCCTCCTAAAACACCTAAACTCAATAGAGTTGTAGGGAGATACAATTAGATCATGTGTGACATGATTTGATCAATGGTGAATCTTAGCATAATTACCTCTTAGTTTCTGGGTATATATGTAGCAGAGACTGCAATATATATCTTTAATAAGATTCCATGCAAGTAAGTTGGAATCAAGAACTCGATAGTGCTACTTCATTAGAAAAATAATGTATGGTATTGAATACCTACTTTATGACCTTGAGAATCTTAACAGATTTCATTTCTAAGGATAAGATTCTTATGTGATGACTTTCTTGAGAATCAAGATGAAAATGATGTAAAGGAACTCATTTAATCTTGAGAAGATAACGAGGCTCCTGAAATTGGAAACTAAGAGGAAAATTAAAGATGAAACACTCATACCTCTTCAAATAAGTTTGAGGATGGATTCCACGTGTCAGGTAAGTCTAACAATGTTCTGACTTCATATGATGAAGCTTCTAACGATCATGACATGGAGATATGAATGTTAGCAATAATGTATAAAGTAGACTTCATATACAAGTGTTGTATATGGACCCACGAGGATCCACCTATAAGGGTAAAACATGTTACGTGTAAATGTATCTTCAAGAGAAAGAGGAAAACTGATGAGAAGGTAGAGACCTTCATAGCACGGCTCCTATCCAAAAGATACACATGAAGACAAGACAACGCTTGTGACGAGACTTGATCTTCAGTGGCCATGCTTAAACCCATCGGAATATTGCTAACTATAGCTATAAAACTTGACTATGACATCTGGAAGATGGAAGTCAATATTGCATTTCTCAACGAATACCCCAACGAGGATATTCATATGAAGTATCCCCACAGCTTCATGGATGAGAAATGCAAGGTGTGCAAGCTTAAGGAAATCCATCTATATGCTCAAATAAGCTTCTTGTAGTTGGTACACTAGATTTGATGAAATTATAAATATTATGATTTCAAATAGAATCTTGATGAACCATGTGAAGCTTAGTGGGAGTGTTATTGTGTTCATCATGCTAAATGTAGATAATATCCTCATCATTTGGAATGATATAAGGATGAGAATAAGTGTTTTATAATCTGGTTGTTCCATACCTTAAGATAATAGATCTCAAGGATACCTCTTAAATCTTAGTTCTGAAGCTGTTCAGAAACTAAGAGAAGAGGGTATTGGAACCATCACATTAGTAGTACATCTTAGACATGTTCCATTTTTGGGAAAACCCCAAGGAAGGCTTCCTTCCCTTAAGATATGGTATTGACCTATCTGAAGGGATAGCACCTCAAAAAGTTGAAGAAGTGAATGCTAAAGTTGCTTTCCCTTGTGTGTCGGTTACTAGAAGCTTGGTGTGTGTTAGATGTGTACAAAAACTAGATGTCTGCCATGTAGTGGGAGTAGTAAAATGTTACTAATCCTACTATGGAGATAAAACACTTTATTGAAGTGATAACAATATCTTCAAAGATGACAAGATTTTGAGATAGTGATCTCAAAGTCTTATCTCCAAGAACTTAAGATTTTATAGATAGTAATCTAAAAGGTGCTAGTTGTAGATGCCTTATAAGACTTAAGACGGGTTCTTAGTCTTAGGAGATAAGGATCTCTAATAATAAGGGTATTCTGATAAGGATAATGGAAATTACATAATTGTTATAACAATTATTAGGTTGTAATGTCAAAGATACTAGAACTTCTTTAAAAAGATTCTAGGAGATATGTGAGCATTGTAAAAGGACTTGGCATAGTCTCTTGGGAACAGAGTGACTAGTCAACTTACCTAGCTATTTTTCTAAATAGCTTATGATTAGCACATGAGTGTGGGTTTAAAGATTAGCCAATATGGCTCTTGGGCTAGTGGGAGATTGTTGGACGTGTGAGCTGATGAATACTCATTCATCACTCTTTATTCTTATATTTTAGCTACAAAAACCTTTGCAAATGCATGTATATGGTTGTAAATACAAATAATTACCCAAGAGCATGCATATTGTAAAAACTAATAATTAGCATGTTTTTGTGCAAAAATTAAAGAATAAAGAATAAAAAGAAAAGGAGGAAATATTTAGAATAAATATTGAGCAACCTAATCCCAAGGGAGGGCTCAGCATGGGCCTGACCGCATAAAAGCCAAAGTAGGGATAGATAGGGAGCTCATGTGTGTAAACATACCTGTAAATATAATAAAAATATTTTTTCTCTAAAAATAGAATAAAACGGGCTTGTCTATATTTGTAAATATTTGTAAATACAAAATCAAAATAAAAATTGAAAAATTAAAAAGAAAATAAAAATGACTCCCTTGTACATATTCACTATGTACATAGAACCCCTATTCATATTTATTTCACCTTGTAAATAAATAAATTAAAATCCCTAAAAATTTGTATATATTTTATATTTTATGATGTAAATAAATAAAATAAAAACCATAAAAACAAAAATAAATAAAAAGAACAAAATTAAAAACCAAAAAGAACACTGTATATATACCATGTATATAAACGTATATACCTATTTATTTTACCTTTGTACATAAATAATAAAAATAAAATAAAAACATCAAAATATTCCTAATTTTATGCTTTAAATAAATAAAATATAAAATGGGAATAAAAATGTACAAAAATCAAAAATTAAAAATCAATATTGTGTATATACCTATGTATAGTACTATAGTGTACATACCTTATTTTTAATTCATAAAATTAATTAAAAATCACAAAAAAATAGAAAAAAATAAAACAAACATTTTCCATGTTTTAAGTTTTTAATAACTCGGCCATCTTCTATTTTTAAATGAATTTTCAAATCATTTCCACATGGCCAGCTCCCATTGGTCCACGGGGACGTTGACCCCCCGGTCAACTCCCCCCTGGACCACTTAGTCCCGGATCCGTGCCTGCAACCCGATTTCTCGAAATTTTGCACACTCGATCCGATCATGAAATCTGTTAACCCCGGGTCCTAATCCGAGCTTGATCATCCCTTATCCCCCGGGGTGGATTTTGGGGATCCGTGCTTCGAGCTGCTCGCCCGACTCCCGGATAGCCGGACCCCTAGAGGTATTTAGTCCGAGCTCCGCCTCCATTTCATTCCATCTTTGGATCGTTTCTCTCCACCCCAGGACCCCCACAGCCTCTGTGAGAGTGACAGCTCGCTCCCGGTCGTGTCGTAGCGAGGAAAGGGAGACCGGACACTGATCCGGCAGCTACGCGCCGCAGTGCGCCGCCTGGAGGTGACGCTCGAGCCTCGGGCACTGACGGCCCTTGAGGCAAGGACCTGGAGCATCCCTAGCTCCTCCACAGTCGACAGCATCCAGTAGGTAGCCCCTTCTCTTTCCCTATTTCTCTAATTTACATTTTTGCCCAAATTGCCCCGTCGTCATTCATCGCTGATTCCGACCATCCTCGCCCTCGTTTTGACCATCGTAATCTCCCATCATCTCCGTCTTCCCTCCGCGCACATTCTCCACCCACTCATCCAACCCAGCTCGCACAGGAGCTGGGATTGGGGCTCCTTCGTCGTCGCTTCGCCGGAGCCCCCTTCATACCGACGCGCCGACCACCTACACCACCGCTAACCGGGTCGAGGCGCTTTGCCCTCGACCCAGGAGTGTGTTGCACAGCTTTGCAGGTCCAGAGGAGCCCATCTGAGGGCTTCGTCCATTCAAGCAGCCGCTTCTCCTCCGCCAGTACCGTCGGAGCTCTCCAGAGCTCCTCGCCACCATCGGAGTGGATCATTAGACACGGGAGGCCCAGGCGATCCTTCCCCGATCTTCAGCAGCCTCCGAGGAGCTCGCCTGCACGCGCACGAGCCCGACGAACTTCGCCGGAGTCCAGTTCGTCCAGCATCCTCCGTAGTCGTTTGATCCCCCTCCAGCTCCAGATCAGATCTCAGACGTCCATTAGAGGAGCCACGCCAGCCATCCGATCATCAGAGGAGGGACAAGAACCGTCCGATCGACGAGGGTTAGCCGTGTCGCTTCTCACCCATCAGATCTCCACGTGGCGCTCATCCGACGACCGACTTAATAAAGGGTAAACATCTCTTAGGCCCTTAGGTTTTTAGGTGTTAATCATTAGTCTTGTAAATATTTTAAAACTTTTATTTGTGTTTGGTCATTTGCATAGAGGACCCTATCATTTCCTGTATTTACTTTTATACCCCTGTTTGTAGTGGGACACGTGCTTTTGTGGGTTAATTACATGTATGTCCTTTATGTTTCAAGGTGTTAATGAATGAATTTAAGTTTTTATTAATTGCAGAAATACCCTTGTGCGTGGTTTAATTGTGCATGTGTTTTATTTCGTGGGTTATTTACACTGAAGCCCTGGACTTTTAGTACGTGTTACTAAATAGTCCAGGAACTTTAGTTTTCTTGCAATTAGGTCCCTGTGTGCCCAGGTCACGCGACTCGCGCGTGTATTCTTGGAAAATTTGCACCGGACCCCCTTGAACTTGTTTTAATTGCGTACAGGTCCTTGTGCACTGTACCCTTCTTTTTTTTAATAAAATAGCAAACTCACTCCGAATTTGATGAAAATTGGAAACATGGCTCCTGACATAGTGTAAAATTTTCTCTTATTTTTGGAGACATTTTTTTATGATTGTTGTTATTTTTAAAAATTCAAAAACAAACATTTTCTTCACTGTCTAGCTTTAAAAATCACAAAAAATACTAAAACACCTTTAAAAATTACAAAAAAAATTATATAGTGTTTGTTTTGTGCTCTTTGATTTTCTGACCAATTTTGGTCATTTTTAGATTTATAAAACCTATAAAAATTACAAAACCCCTTAAAACTCATAAAAATTCTAATAAGTATAAATGACCTACTTAGATACTAACTCTATTTATTAAAATATGTACATTAATTTATAAAAATCTATAAAAATTCATATAAACCTTATTTAATATTCTAATAATTAAGAAAATATAAAATTAATTTTTACTTATTTATTTATTAAATTAAAAATCTAAAATCTATTTATAAATACATATTTATTAATATAATATTTATATTTTAAATAATATTTATTATTTATTAAAAGTTATTAGTCCATAAATTAGGAAATTAATTTATCTACACTTTTTATATTTATACTAATTTAAAATAATGTAATTTACTATTTTATACCTAATTTATAAGATATTTACACTTTTAGGCCAACCAGGTGCTGACACTTATCAGCACCTGGGGCCTTCTTCCCCAAGAAGTTGTTTCACCCGATTCTGTTCGACCGGCCATCTTTCCCTATTTATCCCGCGCCACTCCAGAACCTTCTGACCGATCTTAACCCTCAAATCTCTCCTTCTAACTACCAGCTACCTCGCCGGCCGTCGATCTGACCTTGGAGCCCAAGCAAACTCCCTATTTAAAGCCCCTAAGGTCGCCATTAGAGCTTAACCTTCCAACTACCCAAGAGCTTCAGCTCCAGGTTACCCGATACCCTTACTTCCCAGCCTTGCTCCGGTCGACATGAGGCGGTGACAGCTCCGTGGAGACGTCAGCGAGGAGGAGGAGTCATCGGAGGATCGTTCCTAGGCTTCCGTGGCCTTGCATCGCCGCCCAGCGCGCGTCGGAGCTCCGGTCTTTGGCCGCCGTCGAGCAACAGTCCAGGTAATACACATAGACATTTCCCCCAGGCCTCTTCCTCCATTTCGTTGTTTTATTTATCGATAGACGTGCGTTGATTAGCAACGATAATCCGCGATTTAGGAAGAATGATCATCCAGCTTAGACGCACTACCATAATTTCCTATTGATTCATTTCACATTCGTTTCAAATCGATCATCATTTCATCCATTTCACGTATCTGGTTGTTTGGCTGGACATTTAAGTTTTTTTATCATCTTTGGATCTTGAGATCTTTAATCCTTGGCCGATTCCTAGCGAATCGAGCATATATGATTGTGATCTTTGCATATCCAACTTCGACGCGAAACATTTCTCTACTGCTGAAAGCCTTTGATCGCCATCAGGATTCGTCTCCAAAGATGGGTCGCCATCAATGAGCCTCCTCCAGGAAGCTTAGATCGTCGTCTTCGTCGACTTGCCAACACCGCTCGGAGCAGCGCCGGCCACCTCTCTACTACGGGCGAGCTCGAGGGGTGGAGGAGCCACCCCTCTGGCCCCGCCGGAGTGCCAAAGCTGTCGAAGGTTGGCCGCGATAAATCGGAGAAGAAGACTCGTTCGCCTGGGGCTCAACAACCTCAAGAACAGAAGACTTACAGAATCACGACATGTGGCATAGGCTGGAGCGTTCGATCAGGGCACGCGACTTCTAATCTCAGCCATCGATCTTCAAACGGTAGAATAATTGCAACTTAAGACCAGCCAGCTTCCAGAATTCATTTCCGCCTCACAGGGTTTTGCTATTTGCATTTAGGTCCCACTTCAGGGACCTAAATGTAAACATTTGTTTACTTTTTCTTCAGAACAGTCCTTGAGGACCTAATTGCAAATATTTTAATTAGAATTTTCTTGCGCTTATGCCCCTGGGCTGTAGGGGTTGTTTCTACTTCGTGTGGCATCGGTTTTTGACGATTTCTTGAGGGTTGTTACACAACTACCACAGCTACTTAGTATAAAATTTTCGTGGAGTTTTGACGAGTTTTAGACGTGTTTTGATTTTATCGAAAGCCATCTTGTTTTGTTTGGATTTCTTGTGCAGTTCGAGCTCGCGGCTCGAACTCCGATCACTTTACTATATATTATCACCTATATACTATCCACCTATTTTATAATAATAAATAAATCTTTTGAAAAATATCCCTTTTTGAAAATTAAATAAAAATTTGAAAATAATAAAATCAAATAAAAACAAGAAAAATAAAAATCAATAAAAAAAGGGTTTTGATTTGATCACTTGGAGAAGAATTAAAAATAAAATTACGAGGACGAAAATCTAAGGAATTTATTCTGCCTCCTTGAGTTCGACCCAGGAACACTTGCCTGGTAAAATATTAGTGAACGGTTTTCTTCGGGAAACCGTAATTGTTTGATAGGTTCAAGAACCGATTTTGTTTCGCGGGTTTTGGCTACAACCGACTACTTCCTTCATAATTAACAAAAGCCGCGAAACCGATTCTTTAGCCTCATCAAAATGGCACCATTGCCGGGGAGGTGTTAGATTCTTTTGATTTTCATTCTTCGTGATTCTGTTTTTTTCTCTTCTCTTGGTTTCGTTTTTCGTACGGTTTTTCGTACGGCTTTTTCGAATTTGTTTTCTGAGTCTTTCTTTTGTTTCCTTACGGCTTTCTCGGCTTTCTCGATCGGCTTTTCTTTGCTAAACAGCTTTGCAGGGCCTGCAGGATTAACCGGCTTCTTCGGAAGCCGAGCCAGTCGAAAGAGCAGAGGTCGGCTTCTTCTTCACAAGTCGACTGCAGAGGAGCAGAGTAGTTAGTATACTTTTTTTGTAAAAGAGAGAGAAAGGGAGAGAGTTGTAATAGACAATAAACAAACCCCCCCCCATTTTTTTGGGGGCATGATTCATCGGATACCGTGTATCCGAGGATCAGGGCACCCACCGCGGTTTTTCATCGCCATCGGCTTTTCGCGGTTTTCTAGATGCTTGTTTAGGTTTTTACTCTATCTGCTTGTGCCGCATAGCTAGTCTTAGGACTCGCAACCAAGGTGCTTACTTTAGGGTTTTTAAATAAAAAGAAAAAAAATCGATAGACGTTGCCTGAAAAAACCATAAAAATTGCAAAACTAAAATCGGGACTGCTAAAAATATCTGACCAAAAACCGTAAATCAATTCAAGTGATTTGGGGAGAGTAACCCCCAGACATTTCTCAGAGTACGCGAGCTCGAGAGCCGACACTTAAGGATAGAGACAAAACCCCGTATTTCTTGCGGGATACTACTGGGTCCATGCACCTGATCACTGTTCCTCAGTGGGTAAGCTCGGGTAGCCGGAAACGGTCCGGGTTTACTTAGCAGAGTGGGAGGTTTAGAGGAAACTGCGTAAGGCTCCGTCCTCAAGTAACACGGGTAGCTGGAAATGGTCAGTACTTACTCCCATACTGGCTGAGTGTAAGTGGTCTCGCGTAAGGATTCGGGCCAGTGTTTCGGGGAAACTATCGGGCACCTATTGGCTTGCTCAGCCCACGTAATCAAAACGTTTGCTAATCACAACCCTAAAATCGAAAAGATAAAAAGACCGAACTCTTACGGTCTTCATCAAGGATGAGTTGGTGAAATTGGGGTTTGCTTTGTGTTTGTTTGCGAGGAGTGAGTTTCCACGGCTTTCACATTTCTCCTTCATTTGAATCGTACACGTGCTCTCCCGAAATCTCTCTTGACATCGAAGATGACGTCTCGACGGCTTTTCGGCTCAGACTCTGTGAGCTTTCGACCGTCCATCGTCGAGCGTATGTCTTCACAGGCTTGGGATGACCCTCTTCCTGAGCTGGTCCCATCTGATCTCGAGGCGAGTTAGACCCAGACTCCCTCACCTCTTGGCCAGATCATTGAGGCAGACCCTCACCTCAATACATCATCTAGATCTCCTGAGTACTTTTCGCTGAGTTCTTACGAGAGTTTTCACTTTACAGACGATCAGATGGCTCGCGGGAAAGGACCAGCAGCAGACGAGAGGCCATCAGCTGGGGACAATCAGGAGGGAAGACCAGAGCTGAACGGAGATGTCATGACAGGTATTCTCGATACATTACACCAGATGAATCTACAGATTCGAGAACAGTATAGAGTTCAGACTGAACTGCGGGCTGAAATAGCCGCACTGAGAGCAGGGGCCGGAAACCAGTTACTGCCTGCAGTTCCCGCAACTTTACGGGACGAGTATGACCCGGGCGCTCGAACGCTCCATCACTGGATTCAGCTACCGTCGAATCAAGGGCCATACGAACTCCGACCGTCATTCATCTCCTTGCTTCCCAAGTACTATGGGAATGCCGCAGAGGAGCCGTTCACGTTTCTACAGCAGTTTGAGATGATCTGCGGAACGGCTTGTTATCCAGGAGTGACGCAGGAAGCCGTGCGCCTCAAGGCCTTTCCCTTTGCCTTAGCCGATAAGGCCCTTTATTGGCTGAGTCATTTGGGGAGGGAAATTTCTACGTGGGACGACCTGAAGTCCACCTTCCTGCGCAAATATTTTCCTCTAGGAAGGACGAACATGATGAGGAACCAGATCTCCAACTTTACGCAAATGCCGAACGAATCATTCCATGAGGCATGGGATCGATTCAAGGATCTTACGGAGAGATGCCCGCATCATGAAATCCCAATGAAGGTGCTCGTGCAGAACTACTTTGGAGGACTCCAGCCGGAAGTACAGGGGCTCGTGAGTGCCGCATGTGGCGGAAGTTACTTGAACAAGGACGCCGAGTCAGTCTGGGCCATCTTCGAAGGGATGGCCGAGAACTCGAGAGTTGTAGACTCTACTCGGGCATTTCAGAAAGCCCCACAGCCATCACATCACCGAGAACATCACAAGATGGCGAACATTTCGGACTCTGAATCCAACACCAACATGGGCTTCATTAGCGAGAAATTGACGTTGGTGGACGTGATTCACAAGCAGGTCCAAGACCTACAGCCGCTCGAGAGTTGGAGAAACTCTCATCTCTACCTCAGCAGCTGAGTGATCTTTTGAAGAAGGTTGCTGATCTTCAGATCCAGTACCAGCAGAGTCAGACCTCTTCGAACACGCATTCAGCACGGAGGATCGCGCCCGCTCCACCCACCCGTCAGATACATTACGTCCAAAGCGAGCCTGAGATTCTGCAGATTGATTGGCATCAGGATCAGTCTCATGCCAATTCCAGCCAAATCATCAGCACTGCAGAGATGGAGGTGGAGTCGCAATCCACTCTCGAGATCAACGGGATTTGGTATACTCCGATGTAGCAGCCGAGTATACCGAATCAGCAGCCGCAGCAGCAGTACGGTCATCCGCAGCATGGACGTCCGCAATTCCAGCACCGCCAGAGCTTCACGCCGCAGCAGTCTCATCCGAATGTCTACCATCAGAGACCGCAGCCTTCATATCAGCACCCTGCTCAGTTTTCACCGAATTATTCTTTTCAGCAGTCGCAGCAGTCTTCCTCCACACTGCAGCGCTACTCCTAGCCTTCCACCTCTCAGCATTTCGCACCAAGGCAGGAGAGCGGAGCAAGCCAGGGCCACCACACCGAACCGGAGATGTCTTCACAGGCCTAGGCGCTCAACCAGATCTTGGATATGCTCAGTACGCTCTAGATCGCACACAAGACAGAGATGGAGCAGGTTAACCGTCGTCTAGACGAGTTAACCGTGCCGAAGACCACTCTCCCAGCCTAGCCTCAGATGAATCCGAACAACAAGAGGAGGCATCCAGGTCAGGTAGATCCTACAGGTAAGATCTTGTTTCCTGAATTTTTGTCTAACTCCATTCGTCTCAGGAGCGGTAGATCACCGTAAACACCTGCTGGAGAAAAGGAGAGGGCACCAGAGGAGCAAGAACTGAACCATGATCCTGATGCCGAGGAGGAGAAACCACAAGAGGATGAGGACACGGAATCAAGAGATGGGAGTAATGCCAACTCATCAGATATGGATACTGGCGACTCAAACGATGATATCACGCCAGATCAGGCAGAGAGCCCGGACAAAAACATTTCTTCTCCTGTTTTAGAGAGTTTTGTAAATAATTCTGAGACTCTCGATGTAAATGTTGATTCTAGGTTGAATAAAAATTCTGATTTTATGACCCTTGAAATTGTTCCTTTTCCCGATGCTTTGTTTGGAAGAGGAAAGAAAAAGACCAAAAATAATGTTGTCACTCCAGAAACAGAACGTTTACTGAAAGATCACATTTTTATGAAGATTCCACTACATGATGCCTTGGATCATTTTCCTACGCTCAAGAATCAGTTGAGGAACAAATGTACTACTCGTAGGAAAAAGAGATCACGAGTTGAAAAACATATATTGACCAAGGCAACTTCGTGTGCAATTCGGAACAAGGTACCCAAGAAGAAGAAAGATTTGGGAGCTCACTATGTCAACTGTCAGATTGAAGACACTACATTCCATCGAACTCTCTTAGATAATGGTTCCTCGATTAATCTACTTCCATCCTCTTTGCTTGATAAGCTCAAGCTAGGTCCTCTCTATAAATCACGAGCGATACTTCAGTTTGCATATCGATCTATAAAGAGACCTAGAGATGTGCTATGGAACATTATCGTGACTATTCAGGGCTCACAGTTTCTCGTGGACTTTACGGTCCTAGACATGACATGCCCTACACAGTTACACCTTGCTCCAATCATTCTCGGGAGACCCTTTTTGCAGACAGCAAGAGCACTCTTCGATTATGATGCTGGGAGAGTATCATTCCGTACAGACAATGGAGAGATACACATTGAGATGGAGAGAGAATGTAGCAGTCCTAGATCAGTATTGCCATTCACTTCAGAGGACACTAGTCTTGCGAAAGATTGCCAGAACATAGATGAGACGCAGTCTCCTGATCTTGAGAGTGTTTATTTTGATACCCACGATATCCTACACGAGGATAGGGTAGATCACTTGGTACCTAGTTTTTCAGATGATTGTTCATATACAGAGATAGATTTCATATCAGATTCAGATGAGCAGTCACCTACAGTAAATATCTCTGTGCCGCAGATTGAAAGTACACATATTACAGCACAAGAGTCAATCGAATACATTAAACAGATCATACAGTCTATTCAGCATAGAGAGTCGGATGGTGTAATGCTTACACATATAAACACCTTCTGTAGTCTGACTCCAGAGACGCATATTTCAGAAAAGAGAGCTATGCCGTATACAGAATTCAATTACAGAAGAAGCTCTACTGTTGCAGCTAGCGATCAGTATGCACACAAGAAGCAGAAAATTCAGTATGATCCTGGCTAGAGTGATCTACTTTGTACAGGAAACATGATCATTCCCTCACTTCTTCCTATACAAATTCTTTTGAGCCATTCTTTTCTGGAGATTCACAACACTTGTATATTCTTCGTAGACCACAATCGTCCCTATTTTTGCTCGTCTTCTATGCTTAGGATACCAGATCGTAAGTATAGGGGGGACCGATTGCCCGCTGATTTACGTTTTATTTTTCGTGCTGATTCTTTTGTATAGCCATTCTTTTTCACAAATCACTGGTCCCCAATTTTTGGCTACCCTCTTTTCTATACTTAGGATGCCTTATCTTAAGTATAGGGGGGAACGAGTGATTTCGATGATTTCGTATTCTTTTCCTTTTGAACTTTCGTTATTTATCCTTTTCATTCAGTCATCCCGTTTTTGCTCTCCCGTGATACTTATGATGACCTGATCGTAAGTATAGGGGGGTTGATTGACTTGTGATCAATATCCTTTTTCACCCACTTTTACTTAGCACGAGTTATGTCCTCCTTTTTCTCTTTTGACGCTATGAGGACATAGCTCAAGCCAAGTATAGGGGGTGCGTATATATTGTATATATACTTTCGGCCATAACTCGTACTTTTATGTATTTTCTATATCTATAAAATTCATAAAAAGTGGGTACGAGTTAATTTAAAATCCATTCTTTTATTTATAAAATCCTGGTAAATAAGTAAAAACATGCTTAAAATTTGTAATTAAAACTTATAATTAAACTTTCTACTTAAAATTTGTACTTAAAATATGTATAATACTTATTTAAAATCCTATTTATTAAAACATGTGTAAAAACCATTCAACCCTTGTAAAATACTTTGTAGATAAAAGTTGTAAAATATATTAGACACTTAACTTGAATAAAATATATCTTGTAAAATTTGTGAATAAAACCTTGTTTATAAAAATCATAAAACTCCATAAAAAAATACAAAGTCCTAAAATTCGTAAAAACTACAAAATCCTTAAAATCCATAAAAATGAGTAAAATTTAGAAAATATACTTCACAAAAACATGGTTGCATTTGCATTCGCATTTTTTAGAATAAGTTTGATTTCCGAAACTAAGGACTGAGTCTAGTCTAAAGGATGGAGCTTGATTACGGCCTTTAACTCTTGTTGTAAGGAGCCTGACTATGAATTGGAATTTAGACTCTTCAGGTCTGGTGACTTAAAATCTTTGGGTTCCGTAAAACCATATTCGGGAAATCAAGTCATCTGAGCTTAAGTAGACCATTTGGAGCCATCCGTACAACTCTACACCAGTGAACCAACCTTGAACACATGCACTCTACACTTAGCTCAACTCGCATGGAGTTCCGAAGGGCAGTACACCTTGGTAGTGCGTTTCTATCCTTATCTTTGCGACATTGACGTCTAAAGATGGGAGAGATTGGGGTTACGATAGTTGCTTCGGATGAGGGAAGGATCTGCTGACACAATTTTTCTAAGACCTCAAAAAATGGACGGACTAAAAAGATTCTATATCCGTCAAGGCACAAAAGATGAATGCAGTGCAAGCAAATTACAAAGTCAAAGCAATACATAAGCCACCAAATAAGACCAAACTGGTCAAAGCTTCCACCAAATATGCATGCACATCTTAGTGGAGAATCAGCTACACTGGTTGGGCTTCACAAGGAGATGCGTCTACACTGGTCGCACTCCACTTCTTTTCTCATTCTTCTAACTTATCCCTATATTCGATTGTGGACATAGCAGAACTGAACGCAGAAGGGAATACCTCCCTCCCCGAGGAAAGAGTAGAGGGATGAGGAAGCCATAGGAGTGTATAGCTAGGATTAGCGGTTTCTTCAGTTCTTTAAGCAGGAAGAGCTAAATCAATTCACACACTGTACAAGTTGACTTCAAGGATGATAGAGTTTGCGATATGAATAAGTGAGTCTGAACTAGCCGATGAAGTGATCTTGAGTAAGGATTATGGAACTTGAAGACTGTTGAGGATAAAATCCTAATCCTAGTTAAGGTTCCGACAAAATGCTTGTTTCAGGCCCAATCGAGCTCTGTCCTTTGTTTGTTCTCATGAATTGGTTTAGGAAAACAAATTCATTCTAACTTTCTTTCTTTTTCACTTACTTTTTCAAAATAAGTGTTTGTTAAGGGACTAGCAAAGTTTAAGTATAGGGGGTTGATGAATCCATGATTCATTAACTTTTCTGTCGCATTTTGTCTTAAAACCCTTAACAAATACATGTATATACCCATTAATTCTCATATTTTAACAAAACACCATTCATGTATAAATATTCACTTTTAACCACTAAAATCATGTAAATAAATAAAGAACCAGAAAAATAAAGAAAAAGGTAGATTGAATATATGTGTATATATATACAATATGACTTAAAATATAAATATAGCTGTAAGATATATTTATAGTCCAACCCCCGAGACCAAGTCAGCATTGATTCGTCGACAAACCAATAAGTAGGGGGAGATAAGGAAAGAAAACCAGAGAAAAATAATTTAAAATATACATATACACCTTTCACTATTTATACAATAAATACAAAACTTCAAAGAATTTATTTATTTCATATGAACATATTTTTCACCAAACTCTTCTCCTAATTATTCCTAAAAATGTATATAAAAATATAAAAATAAGTTAAAAATATTACCCTATATATATGCCAAGAAACCCAGCCTACAAATTGTCAAAATCTCAACTTCCTAACATCATAACTTCCTCATACGAACTCCAATTCTACTCTACTCACCTTTAAAGTTCATAAAATAATATTCTCTAATTAATAAAGGTGGTTTCATTGAATTCGGAGTCCGTTTGCAAAACGTCGGTTTTGGGACCAAAAGACAACGGGGTTTCTGGGCTATTTATTTTCTATAACATACACAATTTATCATTTTCCTAATTTTATATTTTCTAAATTATTTCATGATCTTATAGTTTCACCATAAATTATTTCATAATTTTTGGAGATTATTTATTATTTTAATAAAATCAAAAACCCTAAAATATAGGTATAAATGACCTACTTAGATACTAACTCTATTTATTAAAATATGTACATTAATTTGTAAAAATCTATAAAAATTCGTATAAACCTTATTTAATATTCTAATAATTAAGAAAATATAAAATTAATTTTTACTTATTTATTTATTAAATTAAAAATCTAAAACCTATTTATAAATACATATTTATTAATATAATATTTATATTTTAAAAAATATTTATTATTTATTAAAAGTAATTAGTCCATAAATTAGGAAATTAATTTATCTACACTTTTTGTATTTACACTTATTTAAAATAATGTAATTTACTATTTTATACCTAATTTATAAGATATTTACACTTTAGGCCAACCAGGTGCTGACACTTGTCAGCACCTGGGGCCTTCTTCCCCAAGAAGTTGTTTCACCCGATTCTGTTCGATCGGCCATCTTTCCCTATTTATCCCACTCCACTCCAGAACCTTCTGACCGATCTTAACCCTCAAATCTCTCCTCCTAACTACCAGCTACCTCGCCGGCCGTCGATCTGACCTTGGAGCCCAAGCAAACTCCCTATTTAAAGCCCCTAAGGTCGCCATTAGAGCTTAACCTTCCAACTACCCAAGAGCTTCAGCTCCAGGTTACCCGATACCCGTACTTCCCAGCCTTGCTCCGGTCGACCTGAGGCGGTGACAGCGCCGTGGAGACGCCAGCGAGGAGGAGGAGTCATCGGAGGATCATTCCAAGGCTTCTGTGGCCTTGCATCGTCGCCCAGCGCGCGTCGGAGCTCCGGTCTTTGGCCGCCGTCGAGCAATAGTCCAGGTAATACACCTAGACATTTCCCTCAGGCCTCTTCCTCCATTTCGTTGTTTTACTTCTCGATAGACGTGCGTTGATTAGCAACGATAATCCGTGATTTAGGAAGATTGATCATCCAGCTTAGACGCACTACCATAATTTCCTTTCGATTCATTTCACATTCATTTCAAATCGATCATCATTTTATCCATTTCACGTATCTGGTTGTTTGGCTGGACATTTAAGTTTTTTTTATCATCTTTGGAGCTTGAGATCTTTAATCCTTGGCCGATTCCTAGCGAATCGAGCATATGATTGTGATCTTTGCAGATCCAACTTCGACGCGAAACATTTCTCTACTGCTGAAAGCCTTTGATCGCCATCAGGATTCGTCTCCAAAGATGGGTCGCCATCAATGAGCCACCTCCAGGAAGCTTAGATCGTTGTCTTCATCGACTTGCCACCACCGCTCGGAGTAGCGCCGGCCACCTCTCTACCGCGGGCGAGCTCGAGGTATTGGACATACGAGCCCACGGCGAGCCATTATGCAATAAATGTTATTGCACGTATCATTCCCTGATCTGAAATGAAGAATAAATAATTTGCATAATAGGTCCCTCTGTACAATTAGGGTTATGTACCATGGCCATCTTGATGATCACATAGCTGTTGATTCAACAATTGAATCATAGAGGCTGGTGCTTGGATGAATATCTAATGGGTTAGATAGAGGACTCATCAAAAACCGTCAAAATGATTATTAAGAGATGATCTCCAGCCTGAGTAGGAGATGGCAATCCTTTCTCACATAGGTTGATATCTGACCAACCTCTTGATGCAGGTCCTCTGCATGGGAATAGTGATTCAGAGGTGTCAGATTAGTTAAGTCAATGGGTTGACTTAGCGAGATCGAGATAACCTAAGTCCTATGATGAATACTGTCACAGCATAGGCACGCATCCTCTGACTAGAGACAGATGTGTTACTATATGTCTGAGTATGTACATTTGGTAGACCATTAGGTTGATGACCTAATCAAGGTCTATACACCGGCGAGCTGGTGTGCATATAAGGGCATATGAGTAATACAATCTCTCAAAGGGATCATACAGGTTCACTTGTGAACCGGAAGACATGAGCTCACTCATGAGGTATTGGGACCGATCAAATTCCATGCATGGTCGTCGTGCTTTGGAAGCATGACAAGAATTTGAAGGTATGATATATGCTTTGGGAAAGCATATGATCGATACCAAATCCCAATGACCAAGATTGAGAAACTTGGTGATCAAACCCTGAAGAAGACGGTATAAAATAGATCTTCATCTTCAGGTTGATCATTGGTCTTCCAGTATGCAGGATGTGCAGGCATTGGGAATACCTGAGGGTGATGTGATCATAAACGATTGTATAACCATGACGCTTCCAGTCCGAGGGAGTGATGAAACAGGTCTGGATTTTAGTGACTCCTCTCAGTAGAGAAGTAACTTGATCTTAGTCCAAATGTTGGACATTGATCTGAATGTGATTCAGATGCAATGAGAAGATTAAGTATACGGACTTGATTTAATCAAGCATCTATGAGAGGTCCGTTAGATCTGGATTTGAGATGAGATCTCAACATCCAAGTAACTATACGTGGAATAATACAATCGCCCTGTCCTTATCTCCAAGTATCTGCGGAGAAAGCACATTATTCATGAAAAGATTTCAAGAATAATTCTTTTGATGAAATATCCAAGCAAGGACTTGATGATTAAATGAGATTTAATTATCAAGCTTAAATATGAATATGATTCATATTGTGAAAATAATTATCTAAGATAATTAAATGGGATTTAATTATCGAGGATTAAGAGAATGTGGATAACACTATCTATGATATATGTGTGTTATAAATGTGATTTATAATATACATATATAAGAGAGAGAATTTATGTAAATAGCATTTGTTAATTAATAATGTGGATTGGATTCACATTCATTAATTAATTGGAAATGCAATTTACTAATTAGTTTAGGTTGTGAATATGATTCACATAATATTCAATGGCATGATTGAAATATTCACAAATTAATTTGGAATTAATTTAGTGAATATTTTTTTGTGATTAATTAAGAAATAATAAGATAAATAAAAGGGAGCCAAATAACCATCATGCATAGGTGGCGTCACCCATGAATTGTTCATGGGTGACGCCCCCTATTTTTGAGGGTGGTTGGTTGACTCCAATTTTATTTATCACAATATCTCTTAATTAGTTAATGTTAAATTAAATTGTGTTGATAATGTTGCAACATTTTTTAATTTAAATTAATGTTGTTGGTTTTAACCAGCAACAATCATAGCCATTGATTTAGCATGGACCAAGCATAGCCCTTGGATCCATGTGTCCCATGGATTGAGATCCATTGGATCCTAAACTAGTATAAAAGGAGGGCTGGGGTAGCCTTTCCAAGATACAACATTCTTGAGTTGAAGAACTCTTCTCTCTCTCTCTCATTCTCGTGGGGTCTCCCTAATATTCAAGTGGCCGTCCACTTTGTGTATTAGGAAGGAGATCATTTTGCTACGCCTCGGCGCTTGGATCTTCGTCAAAGGATTGCGGGAAGGACGCGACTCATCATCGTGCCCGCAAGCGCATTCTCCGTGGGTCGGACTTAAGATAGGAGGATCACTACTTTGGGATCTTGCGATCACAACCACGCTTCAAGAGGTATTCTTTGTACTTTGTGGTTTGATGAAACGATCCGAGAAGTGTTCTCGTGATCATGCGGTTTCATCTTTAAAGTTAAAATTTTAATTTCCGCTGCACCTTGCGACTAGTATGACTAGTCGCCCCGATCGTATTCGATACGATCGTCACGCTTCCGTGATACGCTTGAGGATTCTTAATATCCTTCAAGTGGTATCAGAGCCAGGTTGAATAAGGGTTTGGATATGATCCATGGACCTTAGATGATTTGGTTCTTGAAAGGGTAGCGAAATTTTTACTGCATTTCAATTTTCGCACCTCTGTCTAATTGAATTTTTCTGTACTGTTTAAAATGTTTAAACACAAAATTTTCAATTGGATTTTGTTCCCCATTAAAAAAGGAAAACATAGGACTTGAGTTTACTAAATTCGGACTTTATTTGCTCAAGATATGGCTTTTTGAATATGACTGTATTCACTGTTTCGGGAACTGCGGATTTAAACGTGATTAATGGGATAATTGCGGTTTTAATCCGCCTTGAAATGCGTGAATTATTACTTGGGTTCTTCAATAAATCAAATAGGCAATCTTTGGGAACTGAGTTTGCATTTTTTGGATTTAAATTGATCAAGATAAGTTAATTTTAGTGATTGGGGGTCACTGCTGGAAATTAACAATTTTGATCTTGAACCTTGTGATACGTCATTCAATTATCGTGATGAAAATTAATTGTTAATTTTCTGGAATAATTAGTGATAAATATTTGTGAAATATTTAAAGAAATAATTATTTCATTTAATGACACTTTCCTAAACCATAATGATAAGATAGTTGATCTTGATCATTGGTTAACTTTGAAATCATCAACAAACATTGTTTTCATGCAAAACCCTAGGTCATCCTACAATAGTTGTAGGACAACTTTTTCATGCAAAACCCTAGGACATCCTACAATAGTTGTAGGACAGCTTTTACATGAAAAACCTCTTGCTTGAATAGGATTGGGGATTTGTTTAGCAAATCTCCTTATAATATAATCAAAAATGTTTTGATCTATATTATATGGTATAATTTCGGTTGAAAGACCGATGAGCATCTCAAAGTACATGATGATCTATCTGGCATTATCCTTTCCTGAGGTGGATATGGTGTCTAGTCGGAGATCGCTGGGGTAGCGGGTTGCAACGTATGTGGTCCGTCCCACTCTCGTCAGTACTGGCCATGACAGCGGGTAGGGATTGGATAATGCCGGAGAAATCAAAGTGTATTTCTAATTATTAAAATTCGAAATAATACGTACTTTGAGATTATACCTACTATTCAAGTAAAATTCAAAGTTTGTTGATTGATAATAGGATTAATAATTGATTTAATGTGATTAAATTAATTATATCCTATGAAACACTCTATTATGAATAGATGTGTATTTCCCTTGGAAGAATTAATTATGTGAATATGATTCACGATAATTAATTACAAAATTTGAATACGAGGTGGAGGATCACATAAGTGACATCCATGGTCTCCCGTCAAGGCGAAGGGTTTCCGTCGCCAGGGATTGTATGTAGGAGACGCCTGTCCGAAGTGACAGCTCCTGTATGCAAGCGCATCTGGATCGGGCTCTTTGCTTCTTGAAAGAGTAAGGCCGTATGCGTAGTGACCCCAATATCGAGTCCTCATATTATTGGGGCGATATTGGATTGCGCATAGCGAGTTCTAATCCTGTTGACGGCTGGTTCAATTAGCAGCGGGTCAATATCACCTTAGGGGTGGTGGGCCCGTGTGTTAAAGACCGAATTGGGAAATGCAAGTTGGACTTGCAAGGCAGAATGTGTTCCCGCTTCTTTTTATCGGAGTCGCAGGTTCTCATATTATTGGGATGTGACAATGATAGGAAAGGAGATCCCAGATCTTGCTTGAGATATAGCGGTAAGTATATCTCTAACTTTGAAAGATGATTAGGAAATAATCTTTCATAGTAGACATAGCAAGACAAATTTGATTTAAAATTCCTAAATCAAAGTAAAATATGTATATATAATATATATACCCTTATGCAAATTTCTTATTTCAGATAATCCTTCATTAAACCCACTCAATGTTATACTCAATAATAACCAGTAAAATATCATGGATTGGACTCATGATCCAGATATTATGCTTGCAAATTGGACACATAATGTATGTGGTTGCAATGTGCAAGTTTCCTCAACATAATGAGGAGTGACAATTAAATAAGACAATAAGACATCACTTTAGCATTTGTATGTCTCTATAGTCTTGATCTTTCATCGAGTGTACTTTGGAAGTGACATGTCGATGGTGATCATAATTGTCGAATAATCCTTATAATCTAAGAAGATGTTCTGGCATACATATGTGCTCTAAACATTTAATCATGAATGACATGGTTCTCTGCATTATGCAGAATGGTGGCTCGAAAGAGATGATGTATTCAAAATATTTGAATACCTACCTGAACCAATGTTTTAGGAGTCTAGATGGATGTAGACATGATGAGTGTCATCTTTCTACTGTCTATACTCTAGTCATTCATGAAGCTTCATAGTATTCACATTGTATGAATTTAATGAAGCATGTATAAATGTTGAAATGCTCTTACATTAAATTCTTTTGAATTTAACATAAGAGATCCTTAGTCTTGAACAATGGTTGTTTATAAATGAAGAGAGCACAGTGGAAGCGTGGGTCGGACCCATGTGAGAAGGAAAGTCAAAGAGTTGATTGTACTTCTGTGGCTTCCATATGACATCCAAAGAGTTGGATGAATGCCTATACTGCGATAACTTGATGTGTTGATAGTATGACTATCAAGTCTGTCTAGAATCCTTAGAGAAGGACTCAGATAGTGCATCATAATAATCTATATCTACATTTGATCATTGAAATTGACTTGCTTATTTGATAAGATAAAGTCTGATAATTGTATCTCAATCTTCTAACAACACTTGCAATGTGTTGCACATGTTTTAGAAGACTGGAAAATTTTGATCTTAAGGTTTAAAGTTATCCACATGGATATTGATGCAATTGTTGCAACAATCTCTGTTGGATTGATAGACTTCTTAATTTCAGGGGGAGAGCCTTAGTCTCAGAGAGTGTCTCTATGACCTAGATATTAGAATACGCTCATTGTTTGTTTCTAAATGTTGGAAATAAACATGAATTCTGGAATAAACCTATCATAAAGAGTTATGATGGATATATTTCAGATAATAATCTAGCATCTGATGGACTCTACTAAATTAGAAATTTAATGAATGGTTCATTAAGATTTCTAATACTGAAAGTTAAACCTTATAAGATCAATAGGAGGATAAAGATCATTTGACAATGATTTAGCATCAAGTTTTGGACGTATGTCTGCTGATGAGATCAATAGACTAGTAAGATATGAAACTTTAGAATGTCTAAAATTTCAAATCTTACATACTTGTGAATATTGTATTCAAAGTAAAATGTCCAATACACCCTTTTGGGAAAGGTGTAAGATGTCAAGGTATTCGAGATCTCATACATATTGATGTATGTGAATCATCTATATCATAGTGAACATTGTGGATATGTGATGTCTATTGATGATCATGTATGATATGAGATTTCTTCTCTTCACCTGAGAAACCTTTGAAATGTTCAAAGATTTCGTAATTTTGGTTTAGAACCAAAGTTTGAAGGAAGATTAAATGAATTTGATCTAACCAAGGTAGCAAGTACCTATTAGATAAATTCAAAGAATATCTTATGGAGATATGAATATCATTTCTATCTCAATCCTCCTGACACACCTAAACTCAATGGAGTTGTAGGAAGATACAATTAGATCATGTGTGACATGATTTGATCAATGATGAATTTTAGCATAATTATCCCTTAGTTTCTAGGTATATATATGTAGTAGAGACTACAATATATATATATATATCCTTAATAAGGTTCCATGCATGTAAGCTGGAATCTAGCACTTGAGAGTGCTACTTCATTAGGAAAATAAAAGATGGTATTGGATACCTACTTTATGACCTTGAGATTCTTAAATATCTCATCTTTGAGAATGTGATTCTTATAGGATGACTCTCTTGAGAATCAAGATGAAAATGAAGTATAGGAACTCATTTAATCTTGAGAAGATAATGAGGCTCCAGAAATAGGAAACTAAAAGGGACAATTAAAGATGAAACACTAATACTTCTTCAAATGAGTTTGAGGATATATTCCTTGTGTCAGTTAAGTTTGACAATGATCGGACTTCATATGATGAAGCTCCTGAGGATCATAACATGGAAAGATGGATATTAGCAATAAAGGTCTAAGGTAGACTTCATATACAAGTGTTGTATATGGACCCTCGAGGATCCACCTATAAGGGTTAGACCCATTATGGTGTAAATGGATCTTCAATAGAAAGAGGGAAACTGATGAGAAGGTAGAGACCTTCAAAGCACGGTTCGTAGCCATGAGCTACACACTGAAGAGAAGACATCGATTGCGATGTGGCTTGCTTTTCAGTGATCATGCTTAAACCCATCAGAATATTGCTAAACCTAGCTACACAATTTGACTATGACATCTTCAAGATGTGAGTCAAGATTGTATTCCTCTATGAATACCTCTTTGAGGATATTCACATGAAGTAGCCCCAGGGCTTCATGGTTGAGGAATGCAAGATGTGCTGGCTAAAGAACTCCATCTTTGGACTCAAATAAGCTTCTTGTAGTTGGAACATAAGATTTGATGAAATTATAATTGTTATGATTTCAAATAGAATCTTGATGAACCGTGTGAAGCTTAGTGGGAGTGCCATTGTGTTCATCGTGTTAAATGTAGATAATATCCTAATCATTTGGAATGATATTAGGATGATTATAAGTGTTTTGTGATCTGGCTATTCCATACCTTGAGATATGATCTCAAAGATGCCTCTTAGATCTTAATTCTGAAGGTGTTCAGAAGCAAAGAAAAGAGGGTATTGGGACTGTCACATTTGTAGTACACCTTGGACATGTTCCATTTTCTGGAAATTCCAAGAAAGGCTTTCTTACCTTTAAGATTTGGTACTGACCTATCTAAAGGGATAGCACCTCAAAGAGTTGAGGAAGTGAATGCTAAAACTGGTTGCCCTTTTGTGCATCAGTTATGAAAAGCTGAAAGTATGCTAGATGTGTACAAAAGCCAGATATCTGCCATGCAGTGGGAGCAGTAAACTGATACTAATCCTGCTATGGAGATAGAACACTTAATTGCAGTAATAATAATATCTTCAAAGATGACAAGGCTTTAGAGATAATGATCTCTAAGTCTTATCTTCAAGAAATTAAGACTTTTAGATGGAGATCTAAAAGGTCTTAACTGCGAATACCTTAGGAGATAGAGATCTCCAGGGATAAGGGTATTCTAATAAGGATAATAGAAATTGCATGCTGGTTATAATAATATTTCTTTGAGTTGTAGTATCAAGGATACTATGACTAACAAGATTGAGTATTGGTTGCATTAAATGCAACATTCGCATTAGATGCGAGCACTGTTACTGGGGATATGCAAGTGCCGTAAAAGGACTTGGCGTAGTCTCGCGGGAACAGAGTGACTGATCAGCTTACCTAGCTATTTTCTAAATAGCCTATGATTATCACATGAGTGTGGGTATAAATGATTAGCCCATTAATGGCTCTTTGGGCTAGTGGGAGATTGTTGGACATACGAGCCCACGGCGAGCCATTATGCAATAAATGTTATTGCACGTATCATTCCCTGATCTGAAATGAAGAATAAATAATTTGCATAATAGGTCCCTCTGTACAATTAGGGTTATGTACCATGGCCATCTTTATGATCATATAGCTGTTGATTCAATAATTGAATCATAGAGGCTGGTGCTTGGATGAATATCTAATGGGTTAGATAGAGGACTCATCAAGTACCGTCAAAATGATTATTAAGAGATGATCTCCAGCCTGAGTAGGAGATGGCAATCCTTTCTCACATAGGCTGATATCTGACCAACCTCTTGATGCAGGTCCTCTGCATGGGAATAGTGATTCGGAGGTGTCAGATTAGTTAAGTCAATGGGTTTACTTAGCGAGATCGAGATAACCTAAGTCCTATGATGAATACTGTCACAGCATAGGCACGCATCCTCTGACTAGAGACAGATGTGTTACTATATGTCTGAGTATGTACATTTGGCAGACCATTAGGTTGATGACCTAATCAAGGTCTATACAGTGGCGAGCTGGTGTGCATATAAGGGCATATGAGTAATACGATCTCTCAAAGGGATCATACAGGTTCACTTGTGAACCGGAAGACATGAGCTCACTCATGAGGTATTGGGACCGATCAAATTCCATGCATGGTCGTCGTGCTTTGGAAGCATGACAAGAATTTGAAGGTATGATATATGCTTTGGGAAAGCATATGATCGATACCAAATCCCAATGACCAAGATTGAGAAACTTGGTGATCAAACCCTGAAGAAGACAGTATAAAATAGACCTTCATCTTCAGGTTGATCATTGGTCTTCCAGTATGCAGGATGTGCAGGGATTGGGAATACCTGAGGGTGATGTGATCATAAACGATTGTATAACCATGACGCTTCCAGTCCGAGGGAGTGATGAAACAGGTCTGGATTTTAGTGACTCCTCTCAGTAGAGAAGTAACTTGATCTTAGTCCAAATGTTGGACATTGATCTGAATGCGATTCAGATGCAATGAGAGGATTAAGTATACGGACTTGATTTAATCAAGCATCTATGAGAGGTCCGTTAGATCTGGATTTGAGATGAGATCTCAACATCCAAGTCACTATACGTGGAATAATACAATCGCCATGTCCTTATCTCCAAGTATCTGCGGAGAAAGCACATTATTCATGAAAAGATTTCAAGAATAATTCTTTTGATGAAATATCCAAGCAAGGACTTGATGATTAAATGAGATTTAATTATCAAGCTTAAATATGAATATGATTCATATTGTGAAAATAATTATCTAAGATAATTAAATGGGATTTAATTATCGAGGATTAAAAGAATGTGGATAACACTATCCATGATATGTGTGTGTTATAAATGTGATTTATAATATACATATATAAGAGAGAGAATTTATGTAAATAGCATTTGTTAATTAATAATGTGGAGGATTCACATTTATTAATTAATTGGAAATGCAATTTACTAATTAGTTTAGGTTGTGAATATGATTCACATAATATTCAATGGCATGATTGAAATATTCACAAATTAATTTGGAATTAATTTGGTGAATATTTTTTTTATTAATTAAGAAATAATAAGATAAATAAAAGGGAGCCAAATAACCATCATGCATAGGTGGCGTCACCCATGAATTGTTCATGGGTGACGCCCCCTATTTTTGAGGGTGGTTGGTTGACTCCAATTTTATTTATCACAATATCTCTTAATTAGTTAATGTTAAATTAAATTGTGTTGATAATGTTGCAACATTTTTTAATTTAAATTAATGTTGTTGGTTTTAACCAGCAACAATCATAGCCATTGATTTAGCATGGACCAAGCATAGCCCTTGGATCCATGTGTCCCATGGATTGAGATCCATTGGATCCTAAACTAGTATAAAAGGAGGGCTAGGGTAGCCTTTCCAAGATACAACATTCTTGAGTTGAAGAACTCTTCTCTCTCTCTCTCTCATTCTTGTGGGGTCTCCCTAATATTCAAGTGGCCGTCCACTTTGTGTATTAGGAAGGAGATCATTTTGCTACGCCTCGGCGCTTGGATCTTCGTCAAAGGATTGCGGGAAGGACGCGACTCATCATCGTGCCCGCAAGCGCATTCTCCGTGGGTCGGACTTAAGATAGGAGGATCTCTACTTTGGGATCTCGCGATCACAACCACGCTTCAAGAGGTATTCTTTGTACTTTGTGGTTTGATGAAACGATCCGAGAAGTGTTCTCGTGATCATGCGGTTTCATCTTTAAAGTTAAAATTTTAATTTCCGCTGCACCTTGCGACTAGTATGACTAGTCGCCCCGATCGTATTCGATACGATCGTCACGCTTCCGTGATGCGCTTGAGGATTCTCAATATCCTTCACGAGGGGTGGAGGATGTTGGACATGCGAGCCCACGGCGAGCCATTATGCAATAAATGTTATTGCAATTCACTCCTTGATCTGAAATAAAGAGTATAGAATTTGCATAATAGGTCCCTTAGTACAATTAGGGTTATGTACCATGGCCATCTTAATGATCATACAGCTGTTGATTCAATTATTGAATCATAGAGGCTGGTGCTTACATGAATATCTAATGAGTTAGATTGAGGACTCATCAAGCACCGTCAAATGATTGTTAAGAGATGATCTCCAGCCTGAGTAGGAGATGGCAATCCTATCTCATTTAGGTTGATATCTGACCGTCCTCTTGATGCAGGTCCTCTGCATAGGAATAGAGATTCGGAGGTGTCAGATGAGTTAGGTCAAAGAGTTGACTTAACGAGATCGAGATAACCAAAGTCCTATATCATATGCTGTCATGATATAGGCACACATCCTCTGACCGGAGACAGATGTGTTACTATATGTCTGAGTATGTGCATTTGGCAGACCAATAGGTTGATGGCCTAATCAAGGTCTATATACCGGCGCGCTGGTGTGCATATAAGGGCATATGAGTAATACGATCTCTCAAAGGGATCATACAGGTTCACTACTGAACCGGAAGACATGAGCTCACTCATGAGATATTTGGAAGAATCAAATTCCATGCGCATGGTCGTCTCGCTTTAGAAGCTTGACTGAATTTGTAGGTTTGATATATACTTTTGGAAAGTATATGATCAAGACCTAGGTATGATATATACTTTTGGAAAGTATGTGATCGATACCGACTTCCAATGATCGAATGAGAAATTTACTGATAAAGCCCTGAAGTAGACAGTGTAAAGTTGATCTAATACTTCGGGTTTATTCTGAGTCTTCCAGTATGCAGGATGTACAGGTATTAGGAATACCTGAGGGTGATGTGATCATAAACGATTGTATAACCATGACGCTTCCATTCCTAGGGAGTGATGAAACGGGTCTGGATTTTAGTGACTCCTCTCAGTAGAGAAGTAATCTGATCTTAGTCCAAATGTTGGACATTGATCTGAATGTGATTCAGATTCAATGAGAAGATTGGATTTGCGGTCTTGATTTAATCAAGCATCTATGGGAGGCCCGAGATCTGGATTTGAGATGTGATCTCAATATCCATGTCACTATACATGGAACAATACAATCGCCCTGTCCTTATCTCCAAGTATTCGCGGAGAAAGCGCATTATCTATGAAAGAGTTCATGGATAATTCTATTGTTGATATATGTATCCGAGCATTGAGAAAATGGATAATTAAATGTGATTTAATTATCATGAATAATATGAATTTGATTCATATTATAAGGAGAATTATCTTAGATAATTAAATGTGATTTAATTATCAAAAGATGTAAATAATGTGAATATGATTCATATTATTTGAGAACATGAGAATAAGTTATCCAATATAATTAAATATGATTTAATTATTATGGATAAGAATAATGTGGATAGTAATATCCAATTATTCATAATATATTATAAATGTGATTTATAATGTATTAGAGAGAGCTAATTATAATTTATATATGTTGATTGATTATTATGTGTATTAGATACACATTGTGTAATTAATTGACAATGTAAATTATATGTTGTTTTGGGTTGTGAATGTGATTCACAATATTCCAATGTCAAGATTGCAATATTCCCAAAATTAATTGAGAATTATTTTTGGTGAATAAAAATTGTTGGAAAATAAGTAGAGAGAAAAATTAGGAGTTGTGCAAATCCCATGTAATCCATGGGATTACCTCCCCATAAGGAAGAGGGGGGGCGGCACCCATTCCCTTTAGGACTTGGTGGCCGTCCCCCTCTCCCTAATGGGAAGGTGGCTCCCAATTGCCTTCTCTCTCCTTATTTAATTGGTTTGATTTGGTATTAATATATATTTGATTTATCAAATATATTTAATCAAAATTAAATCACAAGTTGTTGGCTTTTACCAACAACAATCTTGACCATTGGATCATCATAAATCAATCTCAACCATTGATTTTATGAGACACATGGATTGAGATCCATGGATCCCAAAACCCTATAAATAGAGAGGCATACCCATGCTCTCTAGACACACATAATGCTTGAGAAGCATCTCTCTCTCTCTCTCTTTCTCTCTAGAGGTCAGCCCTCTCTCTCCCTCTCATGGCCGTCCACCATGGATGCCATGAAGAGGATCTCCATCGCCGCGGCATCGTCGTTATGCTGCCCGTTCTTCTGCTCGTGGATCTCCGTCCCCTTCGGTGCACCTCGCTCGTGAAGAAGACGTCGGATCTCGTGTGTCGAGATCAGGAGATCCGCCGCTTGGATCATCAACATGGATTGCGAGAAGCACGCGGTTCATCCCCGCGCTCGCAAGCGTCTCCTCCGTCGGATCGGACTTGAGACAGGAGGTCTCTTCGTTTAGAGACTCGATCGCAACCACGCTTCAAGAGGTAATCCTATTACTTGTTTGTGGTTTAGACGAAACGATCCGAGAAGTGTTCTTGGATCATGTGGTTTCGTCGTATAAAATTTTTTTTAAATTCCGCTGCATCGAGCAACTAGTGCGACTAGTCGCTCCACGTCGTATTCGATGCGACGTTCACGCTTCCGTGATGCGCTTGAGGATCTAACCATATCCTTCAAGTGGTATCAGAGCCAGGTTGACGGTTTCGAATAGTGATTCGCTAACCGAGGACGACTTGGGTTCGTTTAGGTCGCGAAAGTTTTTCATCGCATTTGATTTCGCAGATCTGTTTAGTTAAGAAATTCGGCACTGTTTAAATTGTTTAAACACGAATTTTTAATTGGATTATGTTCCCCATTAAATAAGGAAACCATAGGATCTGAGTTTGCGTAAATCGGATTTCGTATGCTCGAGATATGGTCGTTTTAATGGACATATATGCACTGTTGCGAGAACTGTGAATCTGAACGTGATTAAAATGTTAATTACTGTTTAGACTTGCCTCGAAATGCGTGAGACATCACTTAGGTTCTGTCCTAAATCAAATTAGCAAACTTTAGAAATTGACTTTGCTTAATTTGGATTTAATTTGATTGAGATATGTCAATTTTAGTAAGTAGGGGTCACTGCTGAAATTGCCTTCCTAATCTAGAACCAAGTGATTGTCAATTAGAGAAATTAATTGTTAATTTCGTAAAATAATCTTGAAAAATATTTGTGAAAATATTGAAACATGATTATTTGCCTAATTGACTTGGCCCCAACCAATTAAATGATTAGATTTGATCTAAACCTTAATTGGAACTACAATCATCAAACTTCTTGCTTGAATAGGACTTGGGAATTTGTCTAGCAAATTTCCTTAAAATCAAAATTGTTTTGATTACTATATGGTATAATTTCGGTTGAAGAACCGATGATCATCTCAAGTACAAAATAATCAATTTGGCATTATCCTTTCCCGAGGTGGATATGGTGTCTAGTCGGGGATCGCTGGGTCAGCGGGTTGCAACGTATGTGGTCCGCCCCACTCCCGTCGGTACTGGCCATGACAGCGGGTAGGGCCGGGATAATGTCCGAGGGATTATGATGTATTTTTCTAATTATTAAAATTCGAATTAATACGTACTTTGAGAATAATATCATATATGTATATTCAAGCATAAAATTAAGTTTGATTGATTAAATTGGATTGATAATTAATTTAATATGATTAAGTTAATTATGTCCAATTAAGAATACTCTAATATGATTAGAGTTAACAATTCCCTTGGAAGAATTAATTATATGAATGTGATTCATAGAAATTAATTTAATTTGAATAAGATATGGAGGATCACATAAGTGACATCCATGGTCTCCCGTCAAGGCGAAGAGTTTCGTCGCCAGATATTATATGTAGGAGACGCCTGTCCGAAGTGACAGCTCCTGCATATGATCCATTTGGATCGGGCTCGTCGCTTCTCGAAAGAGTAAGGACGTATGCGTAGTGACCCCAATATCGGGTCCTCATATTATTGGGGCGATATTGGATTGCGCATAGCGAGTTGTATTCCTGTTGACGGTTGGTTCAATTAATGACGGGTCAACATCACCTTAGGGGTGGTGGGCCCGGGTGTTAAAGACCGAATTGGGAGATGCAAGTTGGACTTGCAAGGCGGAATGTGTTCCCGCTTCTTTTTATCAGAGTTGTAGGTTCTCATATTATTGGGATGCAACAAAGATAAGGAAGGAGATCCCAGATCTTGCTTGAGATATAATGGTAAGTATATCTCTTACATTGAAAGTGATTAAGGGAATGAACTTTCATTGTTGACATGGCAAGACAACTTTGATATAAAAATTCCTAAATCAAAGTAAAACATGTATATATATAAATATATACCCTTATGCAAATTACTTATTTCAGATAATCCTTCATTAAACCCACTCAATGTTATACTCAATAATAACCAGTAGAATATCATGGATTGGACCCTTGATCCAGATATTGTACTTGCGATTGGACACATAATGTATGTGGTTGCAATGTGCAAGATTCCTCATAATAATGAGAAGTGATAATTAAATAAGACAATAGGACTAAAACCCTAGGGTTTGTATGTCTCTATAAGTCTTGATCTTATCGAATGTATTTTTGAAGTGACATGTCGATGATGATCGTAATTATCAAATTAATCCTTATAAAATCAATAAAGATATTCTGGCATATATATGTGCTCTTGACATTTAATCATGAATGACATGGTTCTCTACATCATGTAGAATGGTAGCTCTATTAGAGATAATGTATTCAAATTGTTTGAATACCTACCTGAACCGATGCTTCAAAGAGTTTAGATGGATGTAGATGATGAGTGTCATCATTCTACTGTCTATACTCTAGTCATTCATGAAGCTTCATAATATTCATATTATATGAACTTAAATGAAGCTTGTGTAAATGTTGAAATACTCTTATATTGAAATTTTGATTTTAACATGAGAGATCCTTGGTCTTGAGCAAAGGTTGCTTATAGACAAAGGGAGCGCAGTGGAAGCATGGGTTGGACCCAAGTAAGAGGTATAGTCAAAGGGTTGACTGTACTTCTGTGACTTCCATATGACATCCAAAGAGTTGGATGAATGCCAATACTGCAATAAGTTGATGTGTTGATAGTATGACTATCAAGTCTGTCTAGAATCCTCAGAAAAGGACTCGGATGGAGCATCAGTATAATCTACATATAATCATTGATATTGACTTACTTATTTGATAAGATAAAGTCTAATAATTGTATCTCAAAATTTTCTAATGACACTTGCAATTGGTTGCATATGTATTAGAAATTTGATCTTAAGGTTTATTGGTCATCCATGTTGAAAGTAATGCAAGTGTTGCAACAATTTCCATGATATCAATAGACTTCATATTTTCAGTGGGAGCCCTTAGTCTTAGAGAATGTCTCTAGGACCTGGATATTAGAATACACTCATTGTTTATTTCTAATTGTTGGATATAAACATGAATTCTGTAATAAATCTATCATAAAGAGTTATGATGGAGATATTTCAGATAGTAATCTTACATCTAGTGGACTCCACTAAAATTAGAAAATTAATGAATGGTTCATTAAGATTTCTAATACTGAAAATTAAACTTTTAAAGATCAATAGGAGGATAAAGATCATTTGACAATGATCTGACATCAAATTTTGGACATATGTCTGTTGATGAGATCAATGGACTAGTAAGACATGAAACTTTAGATTGTCTAAAGATTCAAATCTCACATACTTGTGAATATTGTATTCAAAGTAGAATGTCCAATACACCCTTCCTTAGGAAAGGTGTAAGATGTCAAGGTATTAAAGATTTCATATATATTGATGTATGCAGATCATCTATATCATAGTAAACATTATGGATATGTGATATCGGTTAGTGATTATGTATGATATGAGATTTCTTCTCTTCACTTAGAGAACTTTGAAATGTTCAAAGATTTCATGATTTTGGTTTAGAACCAAAGTTTGAAGGAAGATAAAATGAATTTGATCTAACCAAGGTAGCATGTACCTATTAGATGAATTCAAGAAATACCTTATGGAGATATGAATATCATTCCTATCTCAATCCTCCTAATGAACCTGAACTCAATGGAGTTGTAGGGAGATACAATTGATCATGTCTGACATGATTTAATCAATGATTAATCCTAGCATAATTATCTCTTAAGTTTCCAAGATATATATGTAGTAGAGACTGCATTATATACTTAATAAGGTTCCATGTGATTAAGTTGGAATCTAGCACTAGAGAGTGCTACTTCATTAGGAAAATAAAGGATGGTATTGGATACCTACTTTATGACCTTGAGATTCTTAAAAGATCACATCTTTGAGAATATGATTCTTATAAGATGACTCTCTTGAGAATCAAGATGAAAATGAAGTAAAGGAACTCATTTAATCTTGAAAAGATAATGAGGCTCCTGAAATCGGAAACTAAAATAGATAATTAAAGATGAACCATTAATACCTCTTCAAATAAGTTTGAGGATGGATTCCATGTGTCAGAGAAATCTGACAATGATCGGATTTCATGTGATGAAATTCCTGAGGATCATGACATGGAAAGATGGATGTTAGCAATAAAGGTCTAATGTAGACTTCATATACAAGTGTTGTATATGGACCCTCGAGGATCCACCTATATGGGTCAGACCCATTAAGGTGTAAATGGATCTTCAAGAGAAAGAGGGAACCTGATAAGAAGGTATAGACCTTCAAAGCACGGTTCGTAGCCATGAGCTACACACCGAAGAGAAGGCATCGCATGCGATAAGACTTGCTCTCCAGTGACCTTGCTTTAACCCATCAGAATATTGCTAACTATAGCTACACAACTTGTCTATGACATCTTCATGGTGTGATTCAAGATTGCATTCCTCTATGAATACCTCTCTGAGGATATTCATATGAAGTAGCCCCAGGGCTTCATGGTTGAGGAAAGCAAGGTGTGCTAGCTGAAGAACTCCATCTTTGGACTCCAATAAGTTTCTTGTAGTTGGAACATAAGATTTGATGAAATTATAAATGTTATGATTTCAGATAGAATCTTGATGAACCATGTGAAGCTTAGTGGGAGTGCCATTGTGTTCATCGTGCTAAATGTAGATATTATTCTAATCATTTAGAATGATATAAGGAAAATAATAATAAGTGTTTTATAATTTGGTTGTTCCATATCTAGAGATACGATCTCAAAGGATACCTCTTAGATCTTAATTCTGAAGCTGTTCAGAATCAAGGAAAAGAGGGTATTGGAACCGTCACATTAGTAGTACACCTTGGACTTATTCCATTTTCTGGAAAAATTCCAAGAAAGGCTTCCTTCCCTTAAGATGTGGTAGTGACCTGTCTAAAGGGATAGCACCTCAAAGAGTTGAGGAAGTGAATGCTAGAACTGCTTGCACTTGTGCATCAGTTATGAGAAGCTAAGTGTATGCTAAATGTGTACAATGGCCAGATGTCTGCCGTGCAGTGGGAGTAGTAAACTGTTACTAATTCTACTGTGGAGATAAAACACTTGATTGCAGTAATATCAATATCTTTAAAGATGATGAAACTTAGAGATAGTGATCTCAAAGTCTTATCTTCAAATACTTAAGACTTTATAGATAGTGATCTAAAAGGTCTTAACTTTGGATACCTTTGGAGATTGTGATCTCCAGGGATAAAGGTGTTCTGATAAGGATTATGGAAATACTGGTTATAACAATCCTTGAGATATAGTGTCAAGGACACTATAACCAACAAAATTGAGTATCGATTGCATGAGATGCAACATTCGCATTGGATGCGAGCACTGTTACTAGGAGATATGCAAGTGCCGTAAAAGGACTTGGCGTAGTCTCTTGGGAACGGAGTGACTGATCAGCTTACCAAGCTATTTTCTAAATAGCCTATGATTGTCGCATGAGTGTGGGTTTAAATGATTAGCCCATTAATGGCTCTTTGGGCTAGTGGGAGATTGTTGGACATGCGAGCCCACGGCGAGCCATTATGCAATAAATGTTATTGCAATTCACTCCTTGATCTGAAATAAAGAGTATAGAATTTGCATAATAGGTCCCTTAGTACAATTAGGGTTATGTACCATGGCCATCTTAATGATCATACAGCTGTTGATTCAATTATTGAATCATAGAGGCTGGTGCTTAGATGAATATCTAATGAGTTAGATTGAGGACTCATCAAGCACCGTCAAATGATTGTTAAGAGATGATCTCCAGCCTGAGTAGGAGATGGCAATCCTATCTCATTTAGGTTGATATCTGACCGTCCTCTTGATGCAGGTCCTCTGCATAGGAATAGAGATTCGGAGGTGTCAGATGAGTTAGGTCAAAGAGTTGACTTAACGAGATCGAGATAACCAAAGTCCTATATCATATGCTGTCATGATATAGGCACACATCCTCTGACCGGAGACAGATGTGTTACTATATGTCTGAGTATGTGCATTTGGCAGACCAATAGGTTGATGGCCTAATCAAGGTCTATATACCGGCGCGCTGGTGTGCATATAAGGGCATATGAGTAATACGATCTCTCAAAGGGATCATACAGGTTCACTACTGAACCGGAAGACATGAGCTCACTCATGAGATATTTGGAAGAATCAAATTCCATGCGCATGGTCGTCTCGCTTTAGAAGCTTGACTGAATTTGTAGGTTTGATATATACTTTTGGAAAGTATATGATCAAGACCTAGGTATGATATATACTTTTGGAAAGTATGTGATCGATACCGACTTCCAATGATCGAATGAGAAATTTACTGATAAAGCCCTGAAGTAGACAGTGTAAAGTTGATCTAATACTTCGGGTTTATTCTGAGTCTTCCAGTATGCAGGATGTACAGGTATTAGGAATACCTGAGGGTGATGTGATCATAAACGATTGTATAACCATGACGCTTCCATTCCTAGGGAGTGATGAAACGGGTCTGGATTTTAGTGACTCCTCTCAGTAGAGAAGTAATCTGATCTTAGTCCAAATGTTGGACATTGATCTGAATGTGATTCAGATTCAATGAGAAGATTGGATTTGCGGTCTTGATTTAATCAAGCATCTATGGGAGGCCCGAGATCTGGATTTGAGATGTGATCTCAATATCCATGTCACTATACATGGAACAATACAATCGCCCTGTCCTTATCTCCAAGTATTCGCGGAGAAAGCGCATTATCTATGAAAGAGTTCATGGATAATTCTATTGTTGATATATGTATCCGAGCATTGAGAAAATGGATAATTAAATGTGATTTAATTATCATGAATAATATGAATTTGATTCATATTATAAGGAGAATTATCTTAGATAATTAAATGTGATTTAATTATCAAAAGATGTAAATAATGTGAATATGATTCATATTATTTGAGAACATGAGAATAAGTTATCCAATATAATTAAATATGATTTAATTATTATGGATAAGAATAATGTGGATAGTAATATCCAATTATTCATAATATATTATAAATGTGATTTATAATGTATTAGAGAGAGCTAATTATAATTTATATATGTTGATTGATTATTATGTGTATTAGATACACATTGTGTAATTAATTGACAATGTAAATTATATGTTGTTTTGGGTTGTGAATGTGATTCACAATATTCCAATGTCAAGATTGCAATATTCCCAAAATTAATTGAGAATTATTTTTGGTGAATAAAAATTGTTGGAAAATAAGTAGAGAGAAAAATTAGGAGTTGTGCAAATCCCATGTAATCCATGGGATTACCTCCCCATAAGGAAGAGGGGGGGCGGCACCCATTCCCTTTAGGACTTGGTGGCCGTCCCCCTCTCCCTAATGGGAAGGTGGCTCCCAATTGCCTTCTCTCTCCTTATTTAATTGGTTTGATTTGGTATTAATATATATTTGATTTATCAAATATATTTAATCAAAATTAAATCACAAGTTGTTGGCTTTTACCAACAACAATCTTGACCATTGGATCATCATAAATCAATCTCAACCATTGATTTTATGAGACACATGGATTGAGATCCATGGATCCCAAAACCCTATAAATAGAGAGGCATACCCATGCTCTCTAGACACACATAATGCTTGAGAAGCATCTCTCTCTCTCTCTCTTTCTCTCTAGAGGTCAGCCCTCTCTCTCCCTCTCATGGCCGTCCACCATGGATGCCATGAAGAGGATCTCCATCGCCGCGGCATCGTCGTTATGCTGCCCGTTCTTCTGCTCGTGGATCTCCGTCCCCTTCGGTGCACCTCGCTCGTGAAGAAGACGTCGGATCTCGTGTGTCGAGATCAGGAGATCCGCCGCTTGGATCATCAACATGGATTGCGAGAAGCACGCGGTTCATCCCCGCGCTCGCAAGCGTCTCCTCCGTCGGATCGGACTTGAGACAGGAGGTCTCTTCGTTTAGAGACTCGATCGCAACCACGCTTCAAGAGGTAATCCTATTACTTGTTTGTGGTTTAGACGAAACGATCCGAGAAGTGTTCTTGGATCATGTGGTTTCGTCGTATAAAATTTTTTTTAAATTCCGCTGCATCGAGCAACTAGTGCGACTAGTCGCTCCACGTCGTATTCGATGCGACGTTCACGCTTCCGTGATGCGCTTGAGGATCTAACCATATCCTTCAGAGGAGACACCCCTCTAGCCTCGCCGGAGCGCCAAAGCCGTCGAAGGTTGGCCGCGATAAATCGGAGAAGAAGACTCGTTCGCCTGGGGCTCAACAACCTCAAGAACAGAAGACTTACAGAATCGTGACACGTGGCATAGGCTGGAGCGTCCAATCAGGGCGCGCGACTTCTAATCTCAGCTGCCGATCTTGAAACGGTAGAACGATTGCAACTTAAGCCCAGCCAGCTTCAAGAATTCATTTCCGCCTCACAGGGTTTTGCTATTTGCATTTAGGTCCCTCCGTGGGGACCTAAATGTAAACATTTGTTTACTTTTTCTTCAGAACAGTCCATGAGGACCTAATTGCAAATATTTTAATTAGAGATTTTTTGCGCTTATGCCCCTGGGCTGTAGGGGTTGTTTCTACTTCGTGTGACCTCGGTTTTTGAATATTTCTTGAGGGTAGTTACACAACTACCACAGCTACTTAGTATAAAATTTTCGTGGAGTTTTGATGAGTTTTCGACGTGTTTTGATTTTATCGAAAGCCGTCTTGTTTTGTTCGGATTTCTTGTGTAGTTCGAGCTCGCGGCTCGAACCCCGATCACTTTACTATATAGTATCACCTATATACTATCCACCTATTATATAATAAATAAATTTTTTGAAAAATATCCCTTTTTGAAAATTAAATAAAAATTTTAAAATAATAAAATCAAATAAAAACAAGAAAAATAAAAATCAATAAAAAAAGGGTTTCGATTTGATCACTTAAAGAAGAATTAAAAATAAAATTACGAGGACAAAAATCTGAGGAATTTATTCTGCCTCCTTGAGTTCGACCCAGGAATACTTGCCTGGTAAAATATTAGTGAACGATTTTCTTCGGAAAACCGTAATTGTTTGATAGGTTCAAGAACCGATTTTGTTTCGCGGCTTTTGGCTACAACCGACTACTTCCTTCATCAATAACAAAAGCCGTGAAACCGATTCTTTAGCCTCATCAGCGGGGCCAAGGGAAGCTTCGCTACTCGTCACTCGAGTAGCAGCACAGGGGAGAAACCCTTGTGGATCATGCCGCAGAGGAGTCTTCACAGGAGCAATTGGGTGTTGTCGCCACCTATTTGCTCCACTCTCTCTCTCTATTCATATTAGAAATAAGAGAATGATCTTCTGAGGTTGCCGGAGAGATACTTAAATAGGTAGGAGTCAAGGGGATCAAGGATTAATGGGGACAATGATGAGAGGGGTAACGAGTCACAGGGATGGGTTGGCAAAGACTAGGGGTTAGGTTAGTTACGAATTGGTGGTTAGGATGAAGTCAATAATGGAGGTCAACTGGTGATTGGTTGTTAGTGTCGTAAAGGTGTGGGATTTGGGTTCCTGGTTGTTAGGAATGGGGTTTTGTTTAACACGAAAATTGGGAGGTCGTGTTGACTCACAAGGCGAATCAACAGTCGTTGAGTTGTCCTGGCACGAAATCCACGTTAAAATAACAATTAACCCACAACAGAGATCAAACAATGAAAAGCGGTGCGGAGTTAAAGTTTATTATAACACTACAAAAGACGTGTATAGTGCAAGTAGTGTAGAGGTACACAGGGAGCAAGTAGGTAGGCTAGGGAAAATGAATGCTCAAAAAAGAGTGTGATTGATTTGTCTATATGTGCTATTTTTTGTGGTTTTAATTTTATATTTTGATTTTTAATTTTCTGATTTTTTTTATATTTATATTTTTTGTATTTTATTTTTCTTTTAAATTATAATAGAAGATATATATAATAAGGGAAAGAGAGAGATAATGAATTTATAAGAATAGGTAAAAATAAGAAAATTTTGGGAAATAAAATATTTTTGTGCTTTTTATATTTTTATAATGTTTTTATGATTTTTCTATATTTTTGCTAATTTTTTTGGTATTTGTAAAGTCAAAAATAATCAAAACATGGAATAAAATATAGATTCGGAATTAAAATGGAGATACAAAAATAGTAAATAGTACCCAAAATTCTCCAAATTAATTTTAAATTAAAGATAATAGAATAAAGAAAATTTAGAAATAAAAATTAGATTTTTAGGATTTTTATGAATTTTATATATTTTTAAAAAGTTTTTAGGGGTTTTGCAAAATTTTATGGGTTTTCGTTTATATTTTTTTAGTGATTTTTGGTCTAAACATCAAAGACACTAAAATACACAAAATATTTTTTTGGGGGAGTTTTTCGAAAACATTTTTTATTTTTTATGTATTTTCTAATGCAAATAGGGAAATAAAAATATGGTGTTGAAGTGTGATGCAACAAGAATTTATGCCAATTTTTGGGGTTTTTTTGAGATTTATAGATGCATAAAATAAATACAAATAATAAAGAGAAACTTCAACCCTAATAGGGGTATTTCTGTAGTTATGCAAAAGTCCATGGGCCAACATGAAATTTTTCCAAAAATACAATGCAATAAAAAACACTCTTGACCAATTAGAAATCACCAAGAATCCAGGGTTATAACTGTAAAATTACCTAGTCGGACGTGACAAGAGTGTGCACCTGGCGAGGACCTAAGCGTAATTAACAAAACTTGGGGGACTTAATTGCAAAATGACCAAAAAATATTGTACTGCATTTAAACGTTTCGGGTCTTAACAATACGAATATTCCTAGGGATATTTCTACAAAATCACCAAAGTCACGTGCACAAGGCATGTGACCTGGCAAGGACTGAATAGCAATTAATGAAAACTTGGGGGGCGATGTGCAAATTTTACAAAATAAATTAATGGTCGAGGAAAGTTTAAATAGTAATTATTAAATACAAAATTTGGTGGGGGGAAAATGCAAAATACCCACGCCTACTTATCGAACGGCTGACGCTCCTTCACTTAGGACACGTATCTGCTTGGGAAGCGTCGATACCGGTTCGCACAAACAGTTGCGATCAGGTGATCCTTGACACGATCAACGGCCGAGGATGAATCAATCGGACAGCAGCTGCTCACATGGGTTGGCGCTCCTAATCTGACGGCGGGGAGATAGCGTCGACGAACGGGGAAGAAACTTCACCGGAGCGAACTTCTTCCCGATGTGACTCTCCTCTTCGGCGTCCTTTGATGCTCCAAAAATGCCAGAAGTGCTCCTATGGGGGTCCCTGATCGGCTGGGGGAGACAAAATAGGTGGAGGATCACTGTAGGCCCGCCACGAAGTCGGAGATGGTGGTTTCCCCAAGATGCTCCGACCAATAGCAAAATTCTCTCCCAGGTGCACGTGAAGTCCAAGTACCTGCAAAAGAAGTTAACAGGGTCACGGGAAAATTGCCACGACCCTCCAATGGGCAAAAGAGGCGGAGGACGGCGTGGATGGGCGCAAACCGGAGCAAGTTCCGGCGAGGGGTGATGAGGTGGTTAATCGACGGGAGGAAATTAAAATGGAGGAAGGGCTTTAATCGCGCAACTATGGCAAATAACAAACGCAAGAAAAAATAAAGAAAAAGGGGACCTCGAAGGCTGATATGCCCGAGATAGGAACCTCATGGCCGCTGGCCGTAGATGGGTTGGAACCGGCCCTAGGCCGTCACCTGAGCCTCCCTCGTTGGCTAGAGGAGGTCTGTCACGCCTCCGGTCTGGAGCACGACGACCAGGAGGTCAGACTAGGGTCAAAAGGGGTTCAAAGATGGATGTGAAGCTCAGGGGTGTTTTTGAACGAGTGAAGGATGCGACTCCAAGATCAAGGCGTAGCGGTCGTTTTGATGGATCAATCCCCAAGATGAATCTTGGGTGTGTAAGGTAAATGGATGGGGAGAAAAATCATGCAGAACACATCATGAAAGAGTGAAAGACTCAGCCTCGAAAAATCCGCAAACATGGCAAAAAATGAGGTTCTGACGCTGGGGCAGGCGTGGGTCAGAGAGTTGACAGCGGGTCAACTCTCCGGCCCTCTTGGTTGGTCCACGTGGACCAACTAGGAAAAAGCCTAAAAAATATTTTATAAAATCATTTAAAATAGCAAACAAATTTAATAATTTTTTGTTATTAAATAAAAAATATTTATTATTTTCTGAATTATTTTATGATGATTTTTATTTATTTTTTCAAGGTTTAAAGTTATAAGTTACCTTTTATGAGCTATATAGGTTTTTATATATTTTATAATTTTTATTTTTTATTTTAAATTTTATTTATATATTTTATATATTTATGACTTATTTTTATAGAATTAATATATTTTTATTCTATTTTCCTGATGTTTTTTATACAATTAAATAAATAGAAGTATTAATTATATAAGTATACTTATTGGTATTATACCAATGTATTTCATACAAGTATTTTATTTTTATGTTTTATTTAGTATTTTATTCATGTTTTAATGTACACATATATTATAAATAATATTTACAAAGTTATAAAATTATAAAATTATAGAAATAATGAATAATAAATAAAATGAATATTTTAATCAGTACTAGTTTACAATAGGGATCCAAAACCTAATTTTTACCCCATAACTCAAAAAATATGAAACCACCTTCATTAAATAGCTTATTAAAAATTATATATTAAAGGTGATTTTGATAGATTTCGACTTTTTATTTGAGAGATACAGGTCTGGAAAGTTGGGATATTGGAATTTTATTCAAAGCGTAACTTTTTATCTGTACATTATTTTTATGTGAAATCAATTTTGTATTTTTCTATATTTAATTATCTACAACTTTCATGTTCAAAGTTTCTTTATTTGAAGTGTAAAAAGTGGAACCAAAAATAGGTCCCAAAAGTGAAGAATAAATGAATAAATAAAAGGGTGTTTTTATTAGTTTTTGGCCCTTATCTCCCCCTACTTTCTTCCTTGTCGACCTAGTCATCGAGATGCCTAGGCCTCGGGGTTTCGGATAATAAAATATTTGCAATATTTTATTCTTTTCCTTTTCTTTTCTTTATTCTATAATTTGACATTAAAAACAGTATTTTATACAGTATTTACAACACAATGCATGAATGATAAAATGCCTAAATTAAGCCTATTTATGCGCATTTACTAGGGTTTTTAAGGCCAAAATGATAGAATAAAGATGATGAAATAGAGATTCATCAGGCTTGAATGGAGTATATTAGGTTTTGATCGAAGAGGCATCATAGAGGGAGGAAGAAGGTAATCAGAGGAGATAGGGTGTCAGGTTGCACAGCTCGACGGTGATGTGAGGAGTTGGGTAGAGGAGGGAGCAGAAGGGAGAGCGGCAATTTGGACAGTGTTGGTTGAGTTGCATGTGTCAAGCACATGGGCAGGAACTGAGAGAGGCGGGATTAATTCGATCATTGGATCGAAATCAATCCAACGGCCAAGGGGAGAGTGTAAGACGACAACAAGGGTTGACTGGACTAAGGGTGAGTTGACCATACATTTGACTTAGGCGCTTAAGTGGACTAATGAATGGATGACACATGGAAATTGATGTTGACTAGGACTTTGACCCATGATATTAATGCAAAAAATGATTATATTAAAAATAGCAAATGGTCTCTAATGCAAAAATGCCTAAAATAAAAAATGTAATCCTAAATGCACTTTATAATGCTTATGAAGGACTCGAATGCAAAAAGAATGTGGAATGCAGGATTTGCATTTTTGTTATAATTTCTGTATATAAAATAACTTTTTGTAATTTTTACTTGATTTTCTGTAAATAAATAATGCATGCAAAAATAAAATATGATGTAAACTAATGCAAATGGACTCAAATTCATTTTTTTGGTATTTTTGGGTATTAAAATTAATTTGAAAAACTCAGCCATGGCCGGTCCCAAGCCCAGGTAAATGAGGAGGGTTGCGCGTTAGGTAGCCGATAGCCAGCGCAGGAGAGATAAATTCGTAAATAGTGTTCTTAAAGTTCTTCTAAGAACACTATTTATGAATTTATCTCGAAATCATTCGGATCTTTTAAACATGGATTTAAGCAAACATACAGATTTCGTTGGGGCGTTCCCTACTTGCGACGCGTTGCATCGCCTGAATGCAATAAAAAATTGGCAAGGACCGCTACATCGCAGCCTGGATGTAGTTCAAATTTTGCAAGGGTTCTCGCATGAGGAACGCATGCGGGTAAATAAGCTAGTTCCGCTGCATCACCGCCCGGATGCAGTCCAAAATTTACAAGGGTTCTCGTATAATGGACGCATGCGAGTAAAGAAGTTAGTCCAAAAGAGATGGCAAAGGAAGTTACGGATTGGTAGTTGGAATATTGGCACTTTAACTGGAAAATTGATGGAGATAGTGGATACAATGGAAATAAGGAAGATTCATATATTATGTCTTCAAGAGACTAAATGGGTTGGAGAGAAAGCAAGGGAGATCAAGAAGACAGGCTTTAAACTTTGGTATTCAGTTAAAGATAAGGGCAGAAACGGTGTTGGAGTGCTTGTTCATAAAAATTTGAAGGATTGTGTGGTTGAGGAGCAAAGATTTGGGGATCGGATTATTTTGCTAAAGTTGGTGCTTGAAGAAGAAATTCTGAATATCATCTCAGTTTATGCACCGCAAATTGGTTTAGATGAAAGGACTAAACAAGCTTTTTGGGAGGATCTGGATAAGGTTTTACAAGGAATCCCACAAAGAGAGATGGTTTTCATAGGTGGAGATCTTAATGGACATGTGGGAAAAGATGTTTCAGGGTATGCAAGTGTGCATGGAGGACATGGTTTGGGGGATAGAAACGAAGAGGGAAAAGTCATTCTGGATTTTATAACTGCATATGATCTTTTCATAGCAAACACTCTTTTCAAGAAGAGGGAGGAGCATTTAATTACTTATAAGAGTGGCTCAACTAGAACACAGATAGATTACTTTGCATTGAGGAGAAGAGATCGATTGTGTTGCAAAGATTGCAAAGTAATCCCTGGAGAGAGTTTGACAACCCAACATCGCTTGTTAGTCTTGGATTTACAAATAAAAGGGCTGGTAAAGAAAAGGAAGGTTCCTAAGATCACTAGAACTAGGTGGTGGAATCTTCCGCTGAAGCAATCAAGCTTCAGGGAGAAGGTTTTAGAAGACTTATGTTGGGATTGTAGCGGTAGTGCAAACGAGATGTGGGAGGCAGTAGCATCTTGTATCCGAAAGGTAGCCAAAGAGATGCTAGGCGAGTCAAAAGGAGGAGCTTCGGGTCAAAAGGAGGCTATGTGGTGGAGTAAAGGGGTGCAAGAGAAGCTAAAAATTAAAAGAGCTTGCTTTAAAGCTATGTCTAAGGATAGAACAGTGGAAACTGTCATAGACTATAAAATAGCGAAGAAGGAAGCAAAGAAGGCTGTAAGCGAAGCTAAGTCAAAAGCTTATGAGGTTTTGTATAAAAATCTCAACTCTAAGGAGGGTCAGAAGGATATATTCAAGTTGGCCAAAGCAAGAGAAAGAAAGACCAAAGACCTTTCTCAAGTAAGATGTAGTAAGGACGAGGAAGGTCACATGCTTGTTCCTCAGAAGGATATAGAGACTAGATGGGAGCAGTACTTCCATAAACTTTTCATTGGAGAAGGAAATAGAGAGATCACTTTGGGTGATCTAGCTAGTAGTGAAAGTTACTTGAATCATGCATGCTATAGACGAATACAAAGAAAAGAAGTAGAGGAGACTTTGAAGGTTATGAGACCTGGGAAAGGTGTTGGATTGGATGACATCCCTGTAGAAGTATGGAAAGTTTTAGGTGAGCGTGGTTTGACTTGGCTTACGAATCTGTTCAATGTTATTTGGCGAAGCAAGAAAATGCCTGAAGATTGGAAGAGGAGTATCGTGGTGCCTCTTTATAAGAACAAAGGAGACATTCAAAATTGTTCAAATTATAGAGGTATCAAGCTGATGAGTCACACTATGAAAATTTGGGAACGTGTGATCGAAAGAAGGTTGAGGCAAGTTTCCCAAGTAAAAGAAAACCAATTCGGATGCATGCCAGGTCGCTCAACTATTGAAGCCATCCATTTGCTGAGGAGAACAATGGAGATTTATAGAGCTAAAAGGAAGAATCTGCATATGATCTTTATTGATTTGGAGAAGGCTTATGATTTCGTCCCACGAGAGATACTGTGGAGAGTTTTGGAGAAGAGACAAGTACATGTCCTATAGAAACACTTCGACTGATAGAAAAAATCATTTATACATAGAAGTATATAATGATTCATAATCGTCCTCTTATTTAGTTGTATGTAAATAATACATAGTGTCATGGATATTTACTCTTCTTCGAGAAGAATAGGGGTGCTTGACAAACCCTAAAAATACCTAAGTTAATAGTGTGAATTAATGCGTTGTAGTCGGGCAATCTAGGATTGATCAAAAACTGCTTAATTGATTAATGAATTAAATTCGAAAGCGGTCAAAATTATTTTACTTGTACAAGCCAAAGGACAACCTCGGGGAGGCAATTGTCTCCTTAGGTCAATTTTCAGGTAATTTAGATACTAGATTTTCAAGGATGATTTTAAAAAAATCATGCAATTAATGAATGAAATGCAAATGTGACTAAGTCCAAGGGTCTAATTTTAGAAATTTTATCAAATGATGTCCAAAAATCCGAAAACTTTGCCAGAATGTTAATGCATGCAAATTTAAGCTATTGTGAATTTAGTAATTTTCATGTGCAAATGAATTTTTAATGAATTACACAATGCACAATTGATGACATAGAGTAATTTAACTTTAATAAATAGCAAATCTCAATATTTTCATAAAACAAAATTGTCCTACATGTATATAATCACTATGTATCTAGGAAACATTTCAGATCCTAAAAATACTAAGTTCACAGTGAATTAAAGCTTGGTTACTCAAATAGCCAATTAAGTTATTTTAAGCAAAATATGTATGCAAATGAGATGATTGTAGGAGGCATTATAGAGCACAATTAATTCTACGAAAGATTATTTTTCTATTATTTTTGGAGCAATAAATAATTTAATATGAATTTTAAAGCTTACAATGGGTAAAATGTGCAATTTCTCACCAAATTAATATCAATAAATCAATTCAGGTGTAGAAAAATACATTTAGTTCACCATGTGATAGACAATTAATCGTCAACATAATGCAACTTTTTAAATAAAAATATGATGCAAAACAAGAATTCAAATGTGCATTGCAACACAGGGATATAAATGCAACTACAAACCATAAATTAGACAAAACAAATGCTCACAAGGACTACCCGACAAGGTATTTATGCTATTATTCCATGTGGGTGTGCAAGAGGACTGAAGTGCAATTCTTAGAAGGCAGAAGGGTGTGACTGTAAAATTCCCTCCACTTATCAATGAATAGCCATTCATCTACCTGTATTCTTCCATTTTGTCTTTAGGTTCCTATCAAAATACCTGAAAATGATGCTAACTTGTGTAAATTAACATTCATTATTTATCTTAAATAATACATAAATGCCTATATTTAAATCAAAATAAAAGAACAAAGAAAAGAAAAGAAAAATAAATGAAGTATCAAAAATATACTGAATGACTCTAAACCCCGATCGGTAAGGAATAAAGTAGGGGAAGATAAGGGTCATATATTGTATTTAGAAACCATAACTTACACCCTATAAATAGCCATTTTACTCTATTTTATTCTTCATTTTATACACCTCAAATAATAAAATGTTTAATATGAAACTTGTACGTGAAAATATATAAAAAATTATAAAAATAATTACACATAAAAGTAATGCACAATTCAATTGAGACAAACAGATGAAAAAGCTGCAAAGCAAACTTCACATATCAATATCTTCTCCATATGAATACAAAATTTGCCAAATTCAACTCCATTGTATTTCAAATTAAATTATCGTTTTAATGAAATGTTTTCATTAAAAATGGAATTAAGATACAAAAGTTGATATTCTGGGGTACCATTGTACTCTGTATCTGTATATTATATTCATATATTTTATTCCTTGTATTTTTACTCTCCATATATGTTTAAATAATTGTATATACTATTTAAAATATATTAAAAATATTAACATAAATAGAACCAATAAAATGCATTTTAAACAAATAACTCATTAAAACATATAGATATATTATACATATAATGTACATACATACAATTATATATCTATATAAATAAAGTCTTAAAAATAAAATATGCAAATATGTACTAAATTATATTATTAATATGTAAAATATGTAAGTATGATAATAATATTAAAAATACAAAATAAAAATAAAAATACATAGAACAAATGTATATAAACCCTATAAATGTACATGTAAAAATCAGCTTATAATAAGTAAAGTTGTAAAATAAATAAAAAACATGATAAAATAGTTTATTAAATAATAAACATTTTCTATGTTTTAAGTTTTATTTAGTTAAATAATTTCCTATTTTATTTTTAAGTCTCTTTTCATTTTTATTTATTTTTGTTTTGTAGTGGTTGATGTGGCCCAATTAGGGCTCAACAAGCATTGATTGTAGGTCAATTGTACCATACACAGCCAACGACCTTTAAAGCTTCATCTACTCCCTCCATCTCCAATTCTTCACACATGATACATGGCTCGATGCACTACGATTGCTTCATGAAAAATCTTTAGAACACTTTCTCCCATGATGCCATAACTCTAAGTTCATCAAACTATCGCCGACTCGATCAGAATCATGTGATTTATCAAACCTCCTCGTTCTACTATAAAATGGCATCTCCAGCTTCCAATTCAAGCTTAATCGCTCCTTAATCCATGTAAGCCATGGGATTGGTATATGGAAGGTTTCCCTCATGACAGGAGGTGGAATTCATCAATCCAAGCATGGAGAGGTGGATTGGAGGCTAATTCAACCTCGTCGAATATCCTCTAGGTGACCTCTGCTCACATGCACCCCCCCCCCCCAGCCGTGTGAGTAGCTTTTTCCTATCATTTCAATTTCACTTTTAGATCCTTAGTGTAGTTGCACCTTTAATTCATTTAGATTTCATCACAATCATCAAAAATCCCAAAAATATAGTTCATCAGAGAACTAGGCTCCAGTCCTCTATTAACCATCCAAACTCCATTGTTACACCTTGTTGTCCACCTCATCTCTCTCCCCCTCGCTGCTACAGTATTATAGACCACCCCTCCACCCTCGATCTTGCACAGATTGAGGAATTAGATCTCCTCTTCGCCACCATCGTCGGATACCATCCCTCTCACCTCATGAGCTACCATTTCCCCTAACAATTGGGTCGAGTGGCATCGCCCTCGAGCCCTAAATCTTTTCATGTAGGTTCGAGCCCCTGAGAACTCCATCTGGGGTTTTCAATCATGGATTCCTGCTCCAGGTTGCTCAACCTCCAAACCTCCTCTCAGCGAGGTCTCAAACATTTTGAAGGTGCCAATCAATGCGCAGGGCCATCAAGAACATTTTCAGACTGGTGTGAGCTCTCCAAGTGGCAAGAGATGTGATATTGGATGAGTCGAAGTTTACCAAGGACGAGTTCCTCATCTATTCTTCCACATCCCTTCCCCATCATCGGACGAAGAACAAGGCTCGAACGATGTCCTAACCATTTGATTGAACTGAAAATACGGCACAAACATAGTTGTTTGATCGTTCATCTGATCTAATTGCAACCGTGGATCAATGAAGCATAATCAAGTGATCTCAACCCTCCATAATGTTAAGGGATCAAGATCCATCATCCATAAGCACATACCTTTTACGCCTTTCTGTATTACTATTTAGTATTGTAAAAAGCACATATTATATGTAATATTTTTAGTAACAATTGCACGCGGGACCTTGAATTTGTTTGATATTACAAATTGGTCCTTCTACCTCACGTGTACCTACACACTAGACTTTGTAAAAAATGCATGTATGCCCCTATGTTATTTAGACACGCGAGCCACAATGAGCCATTATGCAATAAATGATATTGCAATTCATTCCCTGATCTGAAAATAAAAATAATTAGTTTGCATAATATGTCCCTTAGTGCAATTAGGGTTATGTACCATGGCCATATTAATGATCATATAGCTATTGATTCAAATGTGGAATCATATAGACTGGTGCTTGGATGATATCTAGAGAGTTATATTGAGGACTCATCATGTACCGTCAAGTGATTATTAAGAGAGGATCCCCAGCCTGAGAGTAAAATGCTAATTCTTCTCTAGAGGTTGATATCTAACCGACCTCTTGATTTAGATCCTCTACATATGAATAGAGATTTGGAGGTGTTAGATAAGTTAGTCAAAGAGTTGACTTAACGAGATCAAGATAACCGAGTCCTATGTGGTATACTCTCATGATATAGGAACGCATCCTCTGATCAGAGATAGGTGTGTTACTATATGTCTGAGTATGTACATTTGGTAGATCGATATGTTGATGATCTAATCAAGGTCTATACACCAGTGAGCTGGTGTGCATACAAGGGCATATGAGGAGTACAATCTCTCAAAGGGATCATATGGGTTCATTACAGAATAGGAAGACATGAGCTCACTCATGAGATATTGGGATCAAATTTTGTGCATTGTCGTCTCGCTTTGGAAGCTTGATTGAATTTGTAGATTTGATATATGCTTTTGGAATGTATAAGATCAATACCTAGGTATGATATATGCTTTTGGAAAGTATATGATCAATACCAACTCCCAATGCTCGAATTATAAACTTAATGATAAAACCCTGAAGAAGATAGTCTAAAATTGATATAAATCTTTGGGTTTATTCTAGGTATTTCACTATGCAGGATGTATGGGTATTAGTAATACTCGATAGTGATGTTATCAATAATCGATTGTATAACTATGACGTTGCCATTCCGAGGGAGTGATAAAACAAGTATGGATTTTAGTGACTCCTCTTAGTAGAGAAGTGATCTAATCTTAGTCCAAATTTTGGACTTTGATCTGAATGTGATTCAGATGCAATGACAAGATTAGATTTACGGCTTTGAATTAATCAAGCATCTATGAGAGGTCCCCTTGGTCTAGATTTGAGATATGATCTCAATATCCAAGTCACTATGTGTGGAACATACAATCGTCAAGTCCTTATCTCCAAGTATCCGCAGAGAATGAGCATTATTCTTGAAAGAGTTCAAGAACAATTCCATTGATATAATGTATATCCAAGCATTGAGAAAATTTGACAGTTAAATGTGATTTAATTATCATGAATAATATGAATTTGATTCATATTATTTGGCCTTATAAGAAGAGTTATCTAAGATATTTAAATGTGATTAATTACCAAAGATGTGAATAATGTGAATATGATTAATATTATTTGGGCACATGAGAATTAAGATCCAAGATAATTATATATGATTTAAATCAAAAATATGAATACTATGGATAGAACTATCTGCATTAATCGAATATATTATAAATGCAATTTATAATATATAAGAGAGAGATGTTTGTGAATAACATTTACAATTTAAATGTTGATGTGAATTGGATTCGCATTGGATAATTAATTAAAATATAATTTACATTTTATTTTGAGTGTAAATATGATTCACATTTTTTCAATGCCATGAACGAAATGTTCACAAAATAATTTTAAATTATTTGTGTGAATGAATTTACAACAGATGTTGTTGTAAATTATGGAGAAATTTGTCGGATCCAAGATTCCATGAAATAGGAAAAGAAGCCACTTTCCAAATGAGGAGGATGGACAGCCACCAAGTCCAAATTGGATTAGTGGTCGCCCACCCCCATTATGGAAGGAGGCTTTCCTCCTTCCTATTTCTCCTAGATTGTTTTAATTAATTAAAGTTAATTTGTATTGATTATTATTCAATATATATTTAATTTAATCAAATTAATTGTTGTTGTATTTCTAAAATAAAATCGTGGCCATTGAAAGAAACACAAATCAATCTCAACAATTGATTTTGTATTGTCCATGGATTGTGATCCATGTATTCCAAAAATATTATAAAAGAAGAGATATCCCTAGCTCTTCATTGTATACAACATAATTTCTCTCTCTCTCCCTCTCATTCCCACGCCCCCTCTCTTTCTCTCTAGAGTGCTCGTCCACTATAAACCTTAGAGAGGAATGTCGTCGCCGCCACACCGTTGTGTCGCTGATGCGATTACTCATGGATATCCATCTCCTTCGATGTGCTTCGCTCATAAAGAAGATAACGGATCTCGTGAGGTGATATTGGGAGATTTTTCATTTGGATCATCAACTTGGATTATGAGGACCACGAGTTTCATCAACGCGCTCGCAAGCATCTCTTTCGTTAGATCGGACTTGAGATAGAAGATCTCTTACTTTAGAGACACGATCGCAACCATGCTTCAAGAGGTATTCCAAATATCTACTTTGTGATTTAGATGAAACGATCCAAGAAATGTTCTTGAATCATGTGGTTTCATCGTTTTAAATATTCAAATTTTGTTGCCTCGAGCAACTAGTGTGATTAGTCATTCCGATCGCGTATGGTGTGATCTCCATGCTTTTGTGATGCGCTTAAGGTTTTTATCATAACCTTCAAGTGGTATCAGAGCCAGGTTGAGGTCCTGTATATGATCCGAAAGCCTGGGCGATTTGCTTCATGTTTTAGATGTGCGGGAATCATTGTTTCTGCATTGGATGCAAGAGTCGAATTGTTTTTCCGTTAAATTAAAAACTTATTATTTGTGCACTATTTGGATGTGTTTTTTATTATTAAAATGTATTTAGAATATCTAAATATGTCTCAAAAATAGTAACCTAACATTGGTACCAAAAGTGTATGAAAATGATTCGAAGAGTTCCCGCCATGAAAATTGTTTTGCATGTATTCGTGGATCTGTAAGAAAATTATTTTTTATTACTATTTTTCTGTCATTAAGTACGAAATAAATACTTGAATTAAGTAGAAAATCAAACCAGCATATCGCTCGAATTTTTTTCATGCGATTCTGAATCTGCTTGCCATAGATATTCCATATTTAGTGGAGATGGGTCGGAAGATAATTAGATCATCAAATCTCTTCACTTAATGTGTTTATAGTTCAATGGAAATCATGGAAATTATGAATTTATATTGATTAGTTATGATTCCTAATAATTATTAAAATAATTGATTAATCATCATAGGTCATTGAATGTATGTTTCGTGAAAAATCCTAGTTTCTCCTATAATAGTTGTAAGATAATCTTTACATGCATAACATTGTTACTTGAACATGATTAAGGATTTGTTTAGCAAATATCTTTATAATATTAATTAAAATAGTTTTGATAAATATTATATGGTATAACTTCAGTTGTAATGTTGAATATCATCTCAAATACAAAATGATCAAATCACATTATCCTAACCTGAGGCAGATATGGTGTCTAGTCAGGGATCGTTGGGGTAGCAGGTTACTCCTTGAGTGATCTGTCTCACATCATATGTGTATTGGGCCTATTGGCCATGATAGCGGGTAAGGAAAGGATAATGCTTGAAAAGATCATGATGAATTTATCTAATGATTAAATTTGAATGATACGTATTTTGAGATTATACCATCCTTCAAGTAACAATCAAGATTATTTTATTGGTTGATTGAATTAGATTGATAATTGATTTAATATGATTAAATAAAATAAATCCAATTAAAGATTATATTATAAATAGAATAGTATTTCCCTTAGAAGAACTAATTATGTGAATATGATTCATAATAATTAATTAAAATTTGAACATGATATGGAGGATCACATTAGTGACATCCACGGTCTCCCGTCAAGGTGAAGGGTCCCATCACCATGGATTGTATGTAGGAGATGCATGTTTGAAGTGACAGCTCATGCATACAAGTGCACTTGGATTGGGCTCTTTGCTTCTCGAAAGAGTAAGGTCGTATGCGTAATGACCACAATATCGAGTATTCATATTATTGGGATGATATTGGATTGCACATAGCGAGTGCTATTACTGGTGAAGGTTTGTTCAATTAACAATGAGTCAACATCACCTTAGTGGTGGTGGGCTCGGGTGTTAAAGATCGAATTGGGAAATGCAACTTGGACTTGCAATGTAGAATGTGTTCCCATTTATTTTTATCTGAGTTACATGTTCTCATATTATTGGGATGTAACAAAGGTAAGAAGGAGATCCCATATCTTGCTTGAGATATAATGGTAAGTATATCTCTTACTTTGAAAGTGAATAAGGGGATGAACATTCAGAGTTGACAAGGCAAGGCAACTTTGATATAAAATCCTTAACCAAAGTAAAATATGTATTTATGCAAATTATCTTATTTCAGATAACCTACATTAAACCTACTCAAAACTATACTCAATAATAACCAGTAAAGTATCATGGATTGGATCCATGATCAAGATATTGTACTTGTATTTCGATACATAATGTATGCGGTTGCAATGTGCATGTTTCCTCATAACAATGAGGAATGATCATTAAATAGATAATAGAACATTAACCTTGGGTTTATATGTCTCTATAGTCTTGATCTCCAATCAAATGTGCTTTGGAAGCATCACGTCGATGATGATCGTAATTATCAAAAAATCTTATAAAACCTAAGAAGATGTTTTGCATACATATGTGCTCTCGATATTTAGTCATGAATGACATGGTTCACTGCATTATGCAGAACGGTAGCTTGATAAGAGATGATGTACTCAAAATGTTTGAGTACCTACTTGAACCAAAGATTTTAAGAGTTATGATGAATGCAGATATGATGAGTTTCATTATTCTACTATCTATACTCTAGTCATTCATGAAGCTTCATAATATTCATATTGTATGAATTGAATGAAGCATGTATAAAATGTTGAAATAATCTTAAATTGAAATCTTTTTAATTCAACGTAAGAGATCATTTGTTTTAAGCAATGGTTGTTTATAGATGAAGGAAGCACAGTGGAATCATGGGTCTGACCCATGTGAGAAAAAAAGTCAAAGAGTTTATTGTACTTCTGTAATTTCCACGCATATGACATCCAAAGAATTAGATGAATGCCAATATTGCAACGAGCTAATGTACCGATAGTTCGACTATCTAGACTGTCTAAGTTCCTTAGAGAAGGACTCAGATAGTGCATCGGCATATTATACATCTACATATAATCGTTGAAATTGACTTTCTTATTAAATAAGATCAAAGTCTAATAATTGCATCTCATTCAAGGTTTGATGGTCATACACATGGATGTTGATGCACTTGTTGCAACAATCTCCATTAGATAGATAGAATACATATTTTCAGTGGAGTCCTCAGTCTTAGAGAATGTCTCTATGACCTAGATGTTAGAATGCATTCATTGTTTATTTCTAAATGTTGGAAATAAACATGCATTCTGGAATAGACCTATCATAAAGAGTTATGATGGATATATTTCAGATAGTGATCGAACATCTAGAGGACTCTACTTAATTAGAAAATTAATGAATGGTTCATTAACATTTCTAAATACTGAAAATTTAAACCTTAAAAGATCAATAAGATGATGAAGATCATTTGAGACTGATCTGGTGTTAAGCTTTGGACATATGTATATTGATGAGATAAATAGACTAGCAAGAGATGAAACTTTAGATTGTTTAAAATTTCAAATCGTACATGCTTGTGAACATTGTATTCAAAAGTAAAAATGTCCAATACAACCTTCACTGGGAATGGTGTAAGATACCAAGATATTCAAGGTCTCATACATGTTGATGTATGTGGATCATCTATATCATAATAAACAATAATGATATGTGATATCTATTGATGATAATTTGTGATATGAGATTTCTTCCTTTCACCTTATAAATCTTTGAAATGTTCAAAGATCTCACAATATTGGTTTAGAACCAAAGTTTGGAGGAAGATAAAAAGAATTTAATTTAACATGTGTAGCTAGTACCTATTAGAATGAATTCAAGGAATACCTTATGCACAAAGGAATATAAGTCCTATCTCACTCCTCCTAAAACACCTAAACTCAATAGAGTTGTAGGGAGATACAATTAGATCATGTGTGACATGATTTGATCAATGGTGAATCTTAGCATAATTACCTCTTAGTTTCTGGGTATATATGTAGCAGAGACTGCAATATATATCTTTAATAAGATTCCATGCAAGTAAGTTGGAATCAAGAACTCGATAGTGCTACTTCATTAGAAAAATAATGTATGGCATTGAATACCTACTTTATGACCTTGAGAATCTTAACAGATTTCATTTCTAAGGATAAGATTCTTATGTGATGACTTTCTTGAGAATCAAGATGAAAATGATGTAAAGGAACTCATTTAATCTTGAGAAGATAACGAGGCTCCTGAAATTGGAAACTAAGAGGAAAATTAAAGATGAAACACTCATACCTCTTCAAATAAGTTTGAGGATGGATTCCACGTGTCAGGTAAGTCTAACAATGTTCTGACTTCATATGATGAAGCTTCTAACGATCATGACATGGAGATATGAATGTTAGCAATAATGTATAAAGTAGACTTCATATACAAGTGTTGTATATGGACCCACGAGGATCCACCTATAAGGGTAAAACATGTTACGTGTAAATGTATCTTCAAGAGAAAGAGGAAAACTGATGAGAAGGTAGAGACCTTCATAGCACGGCTCCTATCCAAAAGATACACATGAAGACAAGACAACGCTTGTGACGAGACTTGCTCTTCAGTGACCATGCTTAAACCCATCGGAATATTGCTAACTATAGCTACAAAACTTGACTATGACATCTGGAAGATGGAAGTCAATATTGCATTTCTCAACGAATACCCCAACGAGGATATTCATATGAAGTATCCCCACAGCTTCATGGATGAGAAATGCAAGGTGTGCAAGCTTAAGGAAATCCATCTATATGCTCAAATAAGCTTCTTGTAGTTGGTACACTAGATTTGATGAAATTATAAATATTATGATTTCAAATAGAATCTTGATGAACCATGTGAAGCTTAGTGGGAGTGTTATTGTGTTCATCATGCTAAATGTAGATAATATCCTCATCATTTGGAATGATATAAGGATGAGAAATAAGTGTTTTATAATCTGGTTGTTCCATACCTTATGATAATAGATCTCAAGGATACCTCTTAAATCTTAGTTCTGAAGCTGTTCAGAAACTAAGAGAAGAGGGTATTGGAACCATCACATTAGTAGTACACCTTAGACATGTTCCATTTTTGGGAAAACCCCAAGGAAGGCTTCCTTCCCTTAAGATATGGTATTGACCTATCTGAAGGGATAGCACCTCAAAAAGTTGAAGAAGTGAATGCTAAAGTTGTTTTCCCTTGTGTGTCGGTTACTAGAAGCTTGGTGTGTGTTAGATGTGTACAAAAACTAGATGTCCGCCATGTAGTGGGAGTAGTAAAATGTTACTAATCCTACTATGGAGATAAAACACTTTATTGAAGTGATAACAATATCTTCAAAGATGACAAGATTTTGAGATAGTGATCTCAAAGTCTTATCTCCAAGAACTTAAAATTTTAAAGATAGTAATCTAAAAGGTGCTAGTTGTAGATGCCTTATAAGACTTAAGACGGGTTCTTAGTCTTAGGAGATAAGGATCTCTAATAATAAGGGTATTCTGATAAGGATAATGGAAATTACATAATTGTTATAACAATTATTAGGTTGTAATGTCAAAGATACTAGAACTTCTTTAAAAAGATTCTAGGAGATATGTGAGCATTGTAAAAGGACCTGGCATAGTCTCTTGGGAGCAGAGTGACTAGTCAACTTACCTAGCTATTTTTCTAAATAGCTTATGATTAGCACATGAGTGTGGGTTTAAAGATTAGCCAATATGGCTCTTGGGCTAGTGGGAGATTGTTGGATGTGTGAGCTGATGAATACTCATTCATCACTCTTTATTCTTATATTTTAGCTACAAAAACCATTGCAAATGCATGTATATGGTTGTAAATACAAATAATTACCCAAGAGCATGCATAGTTTAAAAACTAATAATTAGCATGTTTTTGTGCAAAAATAAAAAGAATAAAGAATAAAAAGAAAAAGAGGAAATATTTAGAATAAATATTGAGCAACCTAATCCCAATGGAGGGCTCAGCATGGGCCTGACCGCATAAAAGCCAAAGTAGGGAGAGATAGGGAGCTCATGTGTGTAAACATACTTGTAAATATAATAAAAATATTTTTTTCTCTAAAAATAGAATAAAACAGGCTTGTATATATTTGTAAATATTTGTAAATACAAAATCAAAATAAAAATTGAAAAATTAAAAAGAAAATAAAAATGACTCCCTTGTACATATTCACCATGTACATAGAACCCCTATCCGTATTTATTTCACCTTGTAAATAAATAAATTAAAATCCCTAAAAATTTGTATATATTATATATTTTATGATGTAAATAAATAAAATAAAAAACCATAAAAACAAAAATAAAATAAAAGGAACAAAATTAAAAACCAAAAAGAACACTGTATATATATACCATGTATATAAATGTATATACCTATTTATTTTACCTTTGTACATAAATAATAAAAATAAAAATAAAAACATCAAAATATTCCTAATTTTATGATTTAAATAAATAAAATATAAAATGGGAATAAAAATGTACAAAAATAATTAATTAAAAATCAAAAATTAAAAATCAATATTGTGTATATACCTATGTATAGTACTATAGTGTACATACCTTATTTTTATTTCATAAAATTAATTAAAAATCACAAAAAATAGAAAAAATAAAACAAACATTTTTCATGTTTTAAGTTTTTAATAATTCGGCCATCTTCTATTTTTAAATGAATTTTCAAATCATTTCCACATGGCCAGCTCCCATTGGTCCACGGGGACGTTGACCCCCCCGGTCAACTCCCCCCCTGGACCACTTAGTCCCGGATCCGTGCCCGCAACCTGATTTCTCGAAATTTTGCACACTCGATCCGATCATGAAATCCGTTAACCCCAGGTCCTAATCCGAGCTTGATCATCCCTCCCTGGGGTGGATTTTAGGAATCCGCACTTCGAGCTGCTCGCCCGACTCCCTGATAGCCGGACCCCTAGAGGTATTTAGTCCAAGCTCCGCCTCCATTTCATTCCATCTTTGGATCGTTTCTCTCCACCCCAGGACCCCCACAGCCTCCGCGAGAGTGACAGCTCGCTCTCGGCCGTGTCGCAGCGAGGAAAGGGAGACCGGACCACTGATCCGACAGCTACGCGCCGCCGTGCACCGCCTGGAGGTGACGCTCGAGCCTCGGGCACTAACGACCCTTGAGGCAAGGACCTGGAGCATCCCCAGCTCCTCCACAGTCGACAACATCCAGTAGGTAGCCCCTTCTCTTTCCCTATTTCTCTAATTTACATTTTTGCCCAAATCGCCCCGTCGTCGTTCATCGTTGATTCTGACAATCCTCGCCCTCGTTTTGACCATCGTAATCTCCCATCATCTCCGTCTTCCCTCCGCGCACATTCTCCACCCACTCATCCAACCCAGCTCGCACAGGAGCTGGGATTGGGGCTCCTCCGTCGTCGCTTCGCCGGAGCCCCCTTCATACCGACGCGCCGACCACCTACACCACCGCTAACCGGGTCGAGGTGCTTTTCCCTCGACCCAGGAGTGTGTTGCACAGCTTTGCAGGTCCAGAGGAGCCCATCTGAGGGCTTCGTCCATTCGAGCAGCCGCTTCTCCTCCGCCATTGCCGTCGGAGCTCTCCAGAGCTCCTCGCCACCATCGGAGTGGATCATTAGACACGGGAGGCCCAGGTGATCCTTGCCCGATCTTCAGCAGGCCTCCGAGGAGCTCGCCTGCACGCGTACGAGCCCGACGAACTTCGCCGGAGTCCAGTTCGTCGAGCATCCTCCGTAGCCGTTCGATCCCCCTCCAGCTCCAGATCAGATCTCAGACGTCCATTAGAGGAGCCACGCCAGCCGTCCGATCATCAGAGGAGGGACAAGAACCGTCCGATCGATGAGGGTTAGCTGCGTCGCTTCTCACCCGTCAGATCTCCACGTGGCGCTCATCCGACGACTGGCTTAATAAAGGGTAAACATCTCTTAGGCCCTTAGGTTTTAGGTGTTAATCTTTAGTCTTGTAAATATTTTAAAACTTTTATTTGCGTTTGGTCATTTGCATAGAGGACCCTATCATTA